>BQNB010015157.1:15191-73754 GCA_026074375.1 Tanacetum coccineum | reverse complement strand
GTGTACGTAATTTTTGGTGTACGTACTATATATATATATATATATATATAATACATATTATATATATTATGTTAGTATTTTAGTGTTTTTAGAGTACTTTCCATTTTTAGAAATAATTGGAAATGAAAGTTTGTTAGAAATCTAGTTAGAAATTTAAAGGTTTAGCGAAATAAGCAAATGTTTTAACTTAGAATAAAAGATATAGGTATTAAAGTTGTAAATAATAATAAATAAATAAATTTTTTTATATAATAGAAAAAAAATGAATTTTAGTAAAAGAAAAGAAAAAGGAAAAGATATCCTAATTAGATTTCAACTTGTTTTTGGTAATGATCTTTTAAGGCCTATAAATACAAATCAAACCTAAACCAAATCAATTTGATTTTTCTTCTCCTTCTCTTGGCCGGTCGAACAACACAAAACAAGAAGAAAAACCCAAAAATTTTTAGGGTTTTGATTTTCAAGAGTTAAGGTATCGTTTTCTAAATCCTTTTTTTCAATTCAATTGATTTTAATTAACGTAACAATCATTAAGGATGGATTAGGTTATTGTAAATAATCTGTAATTAAGAGGTTTTGATCATCAAAAATCATTTTAGGGATAAGTTAATTAGGGTTAATTATGCTAAATTCGGAATAGAAATATGGGCAGAATTTTAGGTCATCTTGCGAGAGCCATATCTCGGTCATACGGATAACTTTTATTGATTTTCTTGAGCCTAAATTTAACTACAGAGAGTTTACTTTCCAACCCAAGTGGTTTCATGAATTAAAAGTGAGTGAAAGTTAGTCAAATTAATCAAACAAGATTCGTTGTCAAAACTGAGTTTTCAGGGCAAATTCTGAGTTGTGTTTGTGAGGTCAAAAATCATATCAAAACGTCTTTTTAATTGATGGGCTTGCTACTGTAGCAAGTTCATGATGTTTACGATTTTCTAGAATTTTTGTAGATTGTTTCTAAGTGTTTAAATGGGTCTGCTCAAGCTAAACTTTTTGAAGGTCGAATCAGGTCAAATTCTGGACACTTTGTGATTTTGAATTTTTATAAAATGGTTACACTCACTATTATTTTTATCCAAAAATCATAGAAGCTCACAATTCATTACGGAGATATAGAATGTAAGGAGAAGAATTAATTAGGTGTTTTAGTATTTTATTTGGAGTCATATTGTGACTATAAAAACGGGATAAAAATGCAGAAAGTTGAGATGTAGGTTTTATAAGGTAACTTGAGGTTAGCAGGTTGCGAAGAGTATATAGATGAGTTAAATCAAGATAGGGTATAGAGTATCCATCGTTATGATTGTTACATCGACTTGGGTGAGAGACCTAATCGATGGAAACATGTGTGTATTGTTTTGTATAGATTATTTGCAAGGTTAATTGAAGAGTTTGGATTTGCTTTGCATCGAGGTGAGTTTTACAGTCCCACTTTTTACTTATATTTTGGGATGGAAATGATGCAAACTGTTTTTGAATTATGAACCGTGATATATGTTTTTAAGTGTCGAACTATATGATTGCTATGTGATATTGGTATGTGATATTAATTGTGGTAAGGCATGTGTATGTGAGGATGACATGACCTTGTGCGAGACCCGAACGGACTTAGCTAGTCAAGTGGGTCAGTCTTCCGCGGAGATATTCAGTCTTGCGCGGAAATAATTATGGAACGGAGGGGTACGATCTACCCCAGATAAATGTGAATTTATGTTGTGATAGAATAGCCAAGCATATATGTTCGTAAATGTTGTTTTTGTTGATCGTGGTGTCATAAGTGAGTCTTAAACCTGTAACTCTCACAACAATTTTGTTGACGTTTTAAGCATCATTTTCAGGTGAGCAAAACGTGTAAAGAGTTAGGAAGAGGAATTAGCTGGACCATAGGCTTGCATTGCGGAATCTATGTTCATTTGTTTTGTCTTGGTTGGTTGCACTATATGAATTTGAATGATAAATGTTGTAGGTGTTATCATGACACTTTGTGTCTTTTATATATTGGATTTTAATTCATTTAGTATTTCTTTATTTTGACGCCTTGTGTTGTGATGATGCCTATTGATCATACCTTGCGATTTCGCCTTGGCGGGGTGTGACATTTGCTAACCACAACGAAACCATGAAAGAATGGGTACTACGACCTTGAATTTATATTTACTTGTAGGTTTTCCTCAAATGTGATCTACTACCAGACGATTGGATTATCGATAGTGGTTGCACTAAGCACATACTCGGTAATAAAATATTGTTTACTTTGTACAAGGCATATGATGGTGGACATATCATATTTAGGAGCAACCTAAAGGGAAATGTCATCGCTGGAGGTAATATTTTTCATGACTCCATTACAATTATCAAGTTGAGCATTTTAATGGTATAGCTTTTAACTTGATTAGCATAGTTCAATTATGTGATGATGATTGTGTAGTTATCTTTACTAAAGTATATTGTACGTTAGTAAAAATGGTAAAACGCTAGCTAAAGGTCATGGAAGAAATGGACTATATTTTTGGAAAATTAGGAGATAGACTGATGCGATGGTTTGCCACGCAATAGTTTTAGCAACCTCCCTAGACAATGTCCCTAACCATTGTAGTGTAGAAAGGCAATACACAGGGGTTATTATCGTTCTCATTAGGGGAGTAGTTTGGGTAGGTTGTTTTTCGAATCGCATGTTCACTAGGGTCTAAGGATTGAAGGAAAATTATTTTTGTATTGTTATATTTTTATATTTTTTAGAAAGCAAGTAAATCTCAGGTTATGGAGGGGGTTGATTAAACTACTCCTAATTATGTAAGAAAAGTAAATTGATAGGGAAAAACTCGTATGGTTAAACAAACGTGTTTATCTAATCATGCACTACTCTCTAGTTGTCTTCTCAGATTTTATTGCCCCTCACCCTCGTAATGTAATGTGCAAGTATTTATTAATTCAAACACTTAACTCGGAATCCACTCACAGGTGATCTAGATATGAAGATCTAATCACAGGTATCCTCTAACCTAGCCGCGTTTCCCTAGACATCTATGCTATGCAATTTAATAACTGGTTTTCTAAAGCCTTATGTGTACACCATTAACAAGAAGCAATCATAAAAGATCTAACAACTAGGTTTCATGCAATCATAAGCATACACAACTAAATTTAGCCAAGCATACACCACATAGACATATTGAATGATTAAAGGGTAAATGGACTTCACTTCAATTAAACATAGAGTATGAGTGAGTACAAAAGGGTTTAGAATCCCTAAACGATGACCACAATAGCTGTTACAAAAATAATCTACGTTTTCCTCCTCAAAATATGAAAAATAGGGTTTGTATATATAGAGTTGAGGTTCTGACGTCGTCAGCCCGCTGAATCTTCTATGGGTTCTTTAAGTCGGCTACTTTGATTGCGTCGCAGAAGATTCTAACGCCTCTCCACGCACTATAAAACCAACTCTTGTGTCTCCGTCCCGTTTCTTCCCAAATCGAGCCCAAGTCACGTGATTTTCCTTCTAATGCTTCCCAAATGCTAAAATAAAAAAACGATTAAGTATAATACTTGGGGATATTTGCATGATTTTGGGGGTTAAATGACCTTAAAAAAGTGTATAAAATGACACCTCGTCAAATACCCCTACACTTGGGATTTGCTTGTCCTGAAGCAAATGAGATTTTCTACATAGTAAATAGCAAAGTCGGGTAACCTACTCGATAAAGATAGTTTATGGCACAACCAGTTCAACCTCGTAATTAAAAGCACAAAAATTATATCTTAGCACCTCACATAAGTGTTTGGATTCTCTCTTTCTCTCGGTGTAATAATGAATTATAACATTCATAGAAAACGGGAAAAATAAACACTCACTACCTGTCATAATATATAGATTACTATAAGCTTGATAAAGGATCAAAACCTCTATCACTTTGTCGTAAGCACCTAGGAATTACTATCAAAGGAGTCTTTCAAAGGGTTGTAATGTTAGGTGTAGGGTAAAGGAAAAACGGTTGGGGATATGGGGGAATTTTGATTGGTGACAAGCTAATTATCTACAACAATACATATAAAAGGTGTTGCTAAGCCAAGACTCAACGAAACTAGGACAATTATACACAACTCTACATCAAACTCTTTTCTTGACATAAACATAAGCAAGATGGCAGCCGTATATTCTAACATATTTTTTTTGCTTTTTCATCTTTTTTTATTATACACTTTTGCCCTGCCATCTGCTGAAAATAAATAACATTATACATGACTCGGGGCTTATAGTTGCACCCTTACACTTGAGATTTTTTTACTCAATAAAATAAACTAACTAATGACCCGAATTGAGATGGATCAACAAAATATGAAGAATATTAGACAAATATCGGGGTAATGATAAAACTTTTCTTCCCCATTTCTTCATATAATAAAAACTACCATGAATCCCAATCATTCCAAAAATGTATACACTAACAATAGACTCGAGTTAGTAACCATGTAATCAAGTAAACAATTAACTAGGGTTAAACAAATGTGGTAACAATAATGTACTAAAAATGAGTACATACAAGGAAGGCTAAGGTGATTTGGGTGTAACATTTTTGATGGGGTGTAAACAGATTTCAACTACTAAATAATTCGGAATAATCTATTCAGTAATTCCTTCATCCAAAGAAATCCCCTTTCGGTCATCCCGAAATACTTAATAGAAGAAAACGAAAAGGATAGGCTCAGAGGGGTGTATGCACTAAAAGATGAGTGTGAAGCCAAGGGTCGTTGTGGGCTGGTAGGGTAGTTATATGATCGAGGAGATCATCATAACCATAACAAATATAGGCTAAAAACAAAGGTTATCATAATGCATCTTACCACTTAGCAAATCCTAATCACACAAATGCGATCTCACTAGCAGTCTCCGGATAAATCGCTAAAGCAAGTTTTAGAATCTATAATACGACCGGTACACTTCATATCAGCTATTATATCCATGTCCTTGATTTTATTCCAAAGATCCAGGGGACCTCACATTTTTTGGGTGGAATTTTTTCGTGGATGGGGAAGTTTTTTGTCGGTAGTCATTATAACTACCTATCCATGAGACGCTTCTAATACTACAATTTCACTGATATATGCCATAAAAATTTAAATTTAGGCTAAAATTATCGTCCTAAACTATGTTTTGGTATATTACACATCATTTTAAGAACAAAGCAAATGCAAATGAAAAGATAGGTTCTAAGGCTTTTATTACCCCCTACACTTATTTTGAACATTGTCCCCAATGTTCTATGAGTACCCAAAAAATGAATAAAAGGAAGATAAATAAAAAGCGAGAGAAACTAATACTCCCATGGTTTGCTCAATATCTAAGAAGAAACAAGATAAACCGGCTAAATCGTCATCTAAGAATCGTCAAAGCAAAAATCCATTGAACTTCCAGACTCTTCTCATCTAATATAACATGTGAATCAAAGACAAAGATAACTACACCAAGCGTAAAATCGGTGAGAAATAATATACAACCCTATTAATCATAAATTAAAATCCTAAGAAAGCAATAAAGACAGAATGTTAGTATTAATGTAATCGTGGCTTTCTGCAAAAAAATTGAAAAATTAAAATTTCTGGAAATTAAACAAAAATAACTTTTCAAAAATTCGAAAAGATGCAAATTTCTTTTGCTACAGTGGTGACGCCGTCAGGAATTAAACCTGAAGCCGTCTCCACATACTGTGAACATATTTCTTCGTTTTTTGGAAAAATTTCTGCAAACATATCCTATTAATGATTTCCTAGAAATTTTTTACTAAATAGGCTACAAAAGCGGTTAATACAAACATATGACTCAAAACAAACAAATAAAACATAAAAGTGTGAATTTAACTTAAACTATCTATTTTAATGTTCGAAATGGTTCTTAAAAACCGGATGTTTTCCCCTACACTTATTTTATGTAAAATACCTTTAATTGTAATTAAGACAAGGTTAAAGATAAAACAAAGCATGATCACATATAATTCAAACATATAAGACAAATAATAAAGATAAAAACACACGACATTCCTAAAATGCATGAAATAAAAGACTGGGTTGCCTCCCAATAAGAGATTATCTTTATTAACGAGTCTTCTAGCTAGACTCGGAGTCACTCTCCTTACGTGACTCCTTCACTTGTCCTTCTTACCTCGGCTTCAAATGATCCTTCGATATCTAATCTTTTAATTTTCCAACTATATGAAGAATCAAGCTTATCAGTATCCTTATATAATCCATTCTCTAAATCCGACGGGCGCTCACATCCTCTCCTAAAATCATCATCTCTAAATATCACCCTAGATGAAAATAAATCACGCCCCTCACTAGTCAAATCATCCATTTCCGGATCTTTATATGGTGTTTTAAAAGTGACTTCCTTAATTCCATCTGTGAATGTAACTAATCCCTTTTCCCTATCTAGTGTTAACTTAGTGGTTTCCACAAAAGGTCAGCCAAAAACTACTTGTGATAGGCTAGGGTCAATGTTTGCTTCAACATTCTCCAAAATAGTGAAATCAATGACATGACTCATATTCCCTACAAACACATGTATATCCTTCCCAATTCAAACAAAATTTACCCCACTATGTTCATACCCTTGATTCCTAATGGCATTGTAATAGGCTAAGGACATAACATTCATGGGTAAATCTAAATTGATATTTGCATTGGCAATGAACTTACGCCCTATCATACATGGAATCTTTAGGTTACTAGGATCCCCTTTTTCAACCCTAAAGTCAAAGTTTAGTGAACAATTCAGCATTTTCTCAATTAAGGACTTGTAAACTGATTAATCGCGCACATCGACTAAGTCAAGGGGTTGTTCATATTCCATCCATTCCCCTTCTTCTCCTAATTTACTTAAGTTACTAGTCTTATCTTTGTTTCCTAGGTCACTTGATTCTCCCTTTTCTTTCAATATCTTGGAAACCCTTGATTCATTGCCATTGTTTTCTCATCTAGGTCGCGATTGTCACTTTCAATCACATTAAGTTCTAAGGGTTTTGCTTCCTTGGGTTCATCCTCCTTTTTTATTATGGTAATGGTGTTATGATGAGGTGTCATTTTATATGTTTTTTCAGGGTTATTTAACCCCTTAAATCATGCAAATATCTCTAAAATACGTGCTTAATCATTTCTTTTTGTGTTTTTAGCACTTGGATGGCATTTGGAGGAAATACAAGTGACTTGGGCTCATTTGGGGAAGAAACGGATGAGATTACAACTCTATACCAAAGTCGATGAAGAAATAGCCACATAGTGGCTGGAGACGGTGTCACAATTATTTGAGACGGCGTTAGAACGTCAAAAAGGTGACGTCAGGAAATTTGAGACGGCGTCAGGACTTAACCGACATAGTGAAGACCTAGAAGATTCGGCGAAGCAACGGCGTCAAGATTATAAAGCGAGGCCGTCGCGGTTATTTTTCTATATATACAAACTCATTTTAGGGTTTTAAGAGTGGAACTCGGGAGTCATATTAGAAGTACGATTCATAGCAGCCTTTAGGTCATTTTTAGGGTTCTCAAACCCTCTTGTAACCACCTATTACTTCATGTTTTAATCAAGTGAAGTACTTTATCCTTTAATCTTTAAATATGTCTTATTGTTTGATTATCTATTGTTCTTCGCTTCTCTTTAACATGCTAGGCTAGATCTTATAGTGTTTTCTTATGATTGCATGAGAATTAGTTTGTAGATCCTTTTAATATTGCTTCTTGTTGATGGGTGTGCGCGTTAGGCTTTAGAAAACTAGCCATAAAATATTACATTAGCATAGACGTCTAGGGAAACATGACTGTGTAGAAAGGATACCATCAGTAACAGTCTTCATACTACCTTACCTATCTATAGTTGATCACCTTTTAAGTGTTTTAATGCACGTAATGTACTCTTAGGGTCCTTGTAATAGTCTTCATACTACCTTAGTTGTGTGTTGCCTTAACGGAATATTACGTAGATGGCGGGTTCGTGTAATTCGTTCATGTCTTAGGAAATATTTACACATCTCATCACAAGTGTGACAAAGCAATATAATTAGGAGAAGCAAACTAAGGATCATGCATGATTAAGTAAACACTTTTATTTACCTATACGAGTTTCCACAGTAGTTTAGATTTAATTTAGTTTTAATTAGCTTAAAACCAAACCCCCTTCAAAACCAAAATTTTAATTGCTTTCTTAAAAATATAAAAATACAAAAAAATCTTCTTTCAACCCCTTAGACCTTAGTTACATTTAGTTCGAGCCTTCTCAACCTATTCCCCTAGAGAACAATAACAACCCCCGAGTCTTGCCTATACTACACTACAACGGTTAGGTACACTGTCTAGGGAGTTGTAAAACTTATTTGCGAGTTTACAACGACCGCACATCAAGTTTTTGGCGTCGCTGCATGGGGAATAGTTAGGTTTCGAATTTTATTTAGCTTAGGTATACTCACTTGATTCCTATCGAGTGAGAATTTAATTTTCTGTCAATTATCTTTTTCGCAATCTATCTTTTCTTTGTTCCCTTTGTTTTGTAAGACTCTTTTCATTGACCTCCATGGAAAACGAAAACTCTATCTGTAACCTAGGAGATTATTCTAGACCAAGCCACGAGGGCTATCGAAAAACCATCGAACTCCCCGATGGGAACAATGTGGTGCCTCTGCAATCCGGCACCATCCGGTTAGTACAAAACGGATGCTCATTCCACGGACTTCGATCCGAGTATCCAAATCAACATCTTAAGGATTTTCTAAAACTAGTAGACTCACTTGACCTTGATGTTGCAAATAGGGAAAGGACGCGCCTGCATTTATTTCAATTTTCCCTTCGCGAGCTAGCAATTGGCTTGAACGTCTTCCTGCATGATCCATCTCCACTTGGGAGGATCTTACTACTCGTTTCCTTACTCAATTCGTTCCACCAGGAAGGACTTCTATACTCCAAAATGACATCTTGATGTTCCAACAACATCAAGGTGAATCTCTCTTCGAAACATGGACTCGTTTCAAGGACTTACTTCCAAAAGTCCCTCATCATGGTATCGATCTTTGGCTCCAAGTCCAAATCTTTTATGACTATGTCAATCCTACCACAAGGCGAACCATCGATCAATCAGTCGGTGGTAAGCTACGTGACAAAAATGGCAAAGAATCCTAGGCACTATTAGAGGACCTCGCCCTCTATGACAACGAAAGCTGGAATGATCAAAAGGACTTCACTAAACTAGTCAAGGCAATCTCTTTGCATCAAGATGTCCCGAGTACATCTAACCGTCGTCTCATTGAGCTCGAAAATCAAGTCCAACGCTTGATGGAAGCTCATATTGCTCCTAATCATTCATTTAAGTGAACAAATCGCTTCTTCATGCCAGATTTATATTTGTCCCCATGACACTCAATATTGCATGGAAAATCCCGAGTAAGCTTTTATCGATTATGTATCCTCGCGTATCGACGAAGCGGGAGGCAAGTGGTTCACTTTCAAACCTGAGCAAAATAATATTGGTGACACCTATAATCCATCGTGGAAAAGTCACCCAAATCTTAGGTGGAGGCAACCTCAAAATTCTCAAAACAATTTTTCAAACCTACCTAATTGTTTTCAACCTAACAGTTCATTCTTGAACCACTCCTTCAACAACAATCCTCAAAATTTTAATAATCAATCAAATCTCAAAGGATTGGTATCTAATTTTATGGCATCTCAAGACGCTAGATTGTCTAAGTTTGAAGCCAATTTCAAACAACAACATAGCGAGGTGACCAATAAAATTGATACATTCTTAAAGGCCATCAATGATAGAATGATAGGAGCTCTCGCAAGCGACACAGTCAAGAACCCAAAATTTAATGTCAAACACACCTCTTCAGTTTTGTCTGCTCGTTCTTACCCAATGGGAGACTCTCAATGCTCATCTCATATTGATGAGGTGTAATTTTATACACTTTTCGGGGTCATTTAACCCCTTAAATGATGCAAATATCTTCAAAATATGTGCTTAATCATTTCTTTTTGCATTTTTAGCACTTGAATGATATTTGGAGGAAATAGACGTGACTTGGGCTCAATTTGGGAAGAAACACGACAAGATTTCAACTTTACACAACAAAGGCTTGAAGATTTATTTACAGAGTGTGGAGACGGCGTCAGAAACTATGGCGATGTCGTCTGGATAATAAAGCGACTCGTCAGAGTATTTTGCGATGACGTCAAAATTGTAGCTGCCTAAAAGAAACCCTAGAAGCATCGGCGGAGCGACGACGTCAGGATTTCTCTGACGTCGTCTGGATTTCTTTTCATATAAATACAAACTTGTTTTTAGGGTTTTATATATACATTAGGAGTAGAGTTCGACAGAGAACGATTTGTAGCTGACTTTGAGAGTATTTTAGGGTTTCTTAACTCTTTGGTATCTTCCCTACTTGCATGATTTAATATAGTGAAGTACTTCTACCCTTTAATCTTTCAATATGTCTAAGATTAATTTTGCTTCATCTATCTTTAACATGCTAGGCAAGATTTCTTTAGTGTTTGCTTATAGTTGCATGCGAATTAGTATGTAGATCATAATAATATTGCTTCTTGTTGATGTGTGTGCATGTTTAGGCTTTAGAACATTAGCAACTTAATTGTTGTATCGATGCCTAGAGCGACATGAATGTGTAGAAAGGATTCCATCATTAATAGTCTTTATACTACCTTACCCATCTATGGATGATCCCCTTTAAGTATTTTAATGCGCGTCTATTCACCCAGTGGCCTTGTAATAGTCTCCATACTACCTTACTTGTGTGATGCCTTAGCGGAATATCACGTAGACGGCATTTTCGTGTAATTCGTCATGCTTCTCGGAAATACTTACATATACATCACAAGTGTGACAAAGCAATAGAGTTAGGAAAAGCTTACTAAGGATCATGCATGATTAAGTAAACACTTCTCTTTTATCATATGAATTCTCCACATTAGATTAGATTAGTTAATTAGATAATTAGTTTAAAACAAACCTCTTTTTAAACCGAGATTTTAATTGCTTTTTATAAGAATATAAAAATACAAAAAAATCTTCTCTCAACCCTTAGACCTTATTTACATTTAGTTCGAACCTTCACACGCTATTCCCCTAGAAAACGATAACAACCCCCCAAGTCTTGCCTATACTACACTACAACGGTTAGGTACACTGCCTACGGAGTTGTAAAACTTAGTGAAATTTTGCGACCTCATCAAAGTTTTTGGCGCCGCTGCCGGGGAATAGTATAGGTTTTGAATTCTATTTAACTTAGGTCTACTCGCTTGATTCCTTTAAAGTGAGATTTTATTTTCTTTTCATTAGCTTTCTTATAGTCTATCTTTTCATTGTGTTTTTGTTTTGTAATTTCCATTTGAGTGTTCCATTCTTCATCATGGAGAACGCGAATCCACCACTACCCTTAGAGACCCATCCACAACAACCTTTCAATACCACTCATCCCGAGCTGACACTTAGGATTAATAAGCTTTTAAAAATAAGGCGTACAATCACTCTCTCCTCTTTAACACAATCAAGGCCTTGCCAAGTAAACCTTCCGGTGACGAATCCTTCAGCTCTTCGGATAAAATTAAGGAACTTGAACTAAGAATAAAATGAAAACATGATTTTGAAGAAGAAATTTTTAGGGATATGTTCCCCACTAAGGAGGAGTTAGCATACCATAAAGAAATCCTGGATGAACCTCACCCTCCTTTCTCGACCCTTGAGCCAAAAATTAGGAGACCTGACCCTTGGAGTTTAAAAATACCTTGTGTAATTGGTACTGTTTATACGGGCCATGCATATATTGATTTACAATCTCCTGTTAAAATCATGTCCCGTGCTTACTATAACAAAATAAGAACAAAATATTTTCAAGCTAGGAGAAATCCCTACCAACCCCATAACATCTGCAACTTCGTAGGAAGGGCTAAAAGTCTACACGTGTTTGTTGGATGCTTCATTTATGTCGTGGACTTTATGATTTTGGAGGATTTGGGCTATGTTATTGATGGTAGGCTAAGTGAGTAGTTCTAGGGAAAACTTTTGTGGAAGCATCTAAGCTTACTTATGATGAATCTTTAGGATTAATTAGGTTTTCCCATAGGGATGATGAAGTCGTATTTAGGATGCCTCAAAGGACACAAGAGTTAAACCTAGTATCGCCCTTAGAAAAAGATAAGTTTAAAGCATTCTTCGTTGAATGTTTAAAGGTTAGAAAAAGGGGTTTAAACACGTTCTTGAGAAAAGAAAAGGATATTATAAAGCTTGTATGAATTAGGACGTACGCACAAGACAGATAAAGAAACAATTAAAAAACTCACAAACAATCATGTGAGTATCATTAAGCTTTCTGAGTAAGGAATAAGACTACGAGTCTAGCTAAAAGACTCTCTAATAAACAAAAGCGCTTATTGGGAGGCAACCCAGTCTTTTAAATTCTTGCATTTTAGGTGTGTCATGTGTTTTAATTATTTATTGTTTATTTTTAAATGTTTGAAAATAATCATGTAATCATGCTTTGTTTTGTTTTTAACTTCGTCTTAATCATAATCAAATATATTTTGCATAATAAGTGTAGGGGAAAATCCGGTTTATAAGAACCATTTCAAACATGTTCTTAAATAATTTAGAATAATTTGCGTCTTGTGTGTTTGTTTGAGTCATATGATTGTGTTAATCAATTTTGTGGTTTTTCGCAGTAAATTTTTGCGTGAAATACTAATGGGACTTGCATGCAGGAATTTTTAAGAAAAGAAAAAAAATTCTTTACAGTAGCTGGAGACGGCGTCAGGATTAATCCTGACGGCGTTATCACCCCAGCTACAATAAATTTTGTATTTTTTCTAATTTTTGAAAATTAACTTTGTATAATTTTCAGAATTTGTACTTTTCTTAAAACCTGCAGGAAACCACGATTTAAAATAACACATTCATCCTATCTTTATTTGCTTTCATAGAGTCAAAACCTTAAATCATATAGATGTATTTATTGTTCTGCCGATTTTACGCTAGGTATGTTTGTAGCTTGTCTTTGATTTGCAGGTTATATTTGATAAGGAGAAGCCTAGGAGTTCTTAGGAGTTTTATGTGGACGATTCTTGGATGATGATTTAGCTAGTTTATCTTGTTTCTTCTCCATTATTAAGCAAAACCAGGGGAGTACTAGTTTCTTTCGTTCTTTTTCTTTCCCTTTATTCGTTAACGGGTACTTTGTAGAACATTAGGGAGAATGTTCATAATAAGTGTAAGGGGGAATAAATGTAACACGCCCAAAATGGGTCGCATCGGAATATGATATTCCGGGGGTATTACTTCATAGATCAATAACACAAGATATGAGAACAACCTCTAAAAGAGTCATTTAAAACTGATACATTGGATTTCATAAATGGTTTGTTACAAAAGCCCATAGGCTTAAATTGTTCAACTTGAAAAGTAAAGATTTCACAACATAACAATATCCCAAAATGCAATGCACGTAAACAGTTCACTTAGAACTTTGCTACTTTTCATCTTCATTTTCTTTCTAAATTTGTTAAACACAGGTTATTATTAGTTTAGATTCTTTTAATACACATCTTAATCTTCAATAAGCAGCTTTTAGTTTCAGCTTTTATCAATTATTAAGCTCAAAATAAGCAAAAATCCAAAAGTATAGGCAAATAGGTACTTTCTGTAACAGTTTTCAAATTGCTTATTTTTCTAGCTATGTTGTGTATAAAAGTGCATGTGCCTTTTGGTAAGTTTGTTAGACTTAAGATAATATGCATCTTTGTAGTTTTAAGTTTTTGCTAATTCTCATTTTTTAATAAGCAAAAAATAAGCCAATATCGTAGGGTTTGTTTTGTAATTCTTTGAAAGTTCAAGGTTGGCTGTTTCTATTATAGTGTAAATTTTACAAAGTTCGCCCGCCTACCCTGTTCTTTCCTTTCTTACCCTTTCTACCCTGTCTTTTCTAGAAAAATAATTAGATTTAACATTTTTTTTCAATTTAGTTTATTATTTAGGGTTCTTAGTTTTGATTGGACAAATTAGGGTTCAATTAAGGAATAAAAATTAGGGCTTTTTGTTTTATAAAATTTCTGCACATTTTTAGAATATAAAAACCATTTTTCTATAATTTTCTCATTAAATTTGTATTTTCTAGAAATTAAAATAGAATTTAGATAATTACTTTTTCTTAGATAAATCATAAAAAATAGAAAAATAGTTGAAAAATTAAAATTCTTTTTGCATTAATTTTCATTTTAAATCTAGTATTTTTGAAAAATAAAAGAAAAATTTTAGTGTTAATTTTTAGAAAAAGTTTATTTTTGTTAAATCATTAAATCTTTAAAAAATCATAAAAAATTCAAAAATACATAAAAAATTCTAATTCTTTTTCCTAAAATTTTCATTTTAAATTTGTAATTTTTAGGTATTAAAGTTGTTAAAAGCCGTGTTTTAGATTTTAAAATCTCAGTTTTAGCCCGCGTTTAATACGTTTTGTGCATTTAATTTTCGTGCTAGTTAATTGTTTTTCAATTCTTGCTATTAAATTTGTAGTGTAATCAACAAATCAAATATCCTTTACTATTCTAAACTCGAATCCGAATCATTCCTAAATCTCATTAACGATTTAGTTTGGACAACGGGACCGAGGAACAGTACTTCCCGGATAAAAAATATACGAATTGTGTTTTCTTTTGTGAGATTTTTACCTTATATTTCTCTTGGTTGAGAAGTATTTTGGAAAGAATTCTTACGGGATTATTATAATAAGTATATTAAATTTGTTTGTTTCTACACGAACCAAATTTTGGCGCCGTTGCCGGGGAAGTCGTGAACGATTGTTGAAGAATATTCGTTGAAGTAGAGTTTCGAAGATCCTTCCTTTGGATGGTTATTTTTGCTATTTTTCTTAAAATTTATAAAAAGTTCATTAATTCGATTCCTATCAAATTAAGCAAAAAAAAAAATATTAATAAACATTTGGATACGAGGTATCCATCTTAAACCATTCCAATTAACAACAAAATAAATCGTGAAAAACTTGCGAGGTACGACGGACCTTTAAGTTTACCAAACTATAAGTGAGTTTAAGGAAAAGTGATAGACTATTCTTAGCAGTCATGTGAGGCTCGCTTAGCTTTTCCGTATGCAATTGTGCGTACTCTTGGAGAACTTATCGTGAAGCTTGTAATAATCGATTACCAAAAATATTTTTGTTTTCATTCCTAATAAATAACTAAAAAAATTAATTCCCCCCAAAAATAATCTTCTCAATCTCAAATTTTCTTATGTATTATTCGGAAAAGCTAAAAATATTCTTCTTATTCCTCTGATTTGTTTAATTCTCATTTTCTTTATCCTCTATAACGTTTAATTCTTATGGCGCTTAATCGTTCAACATCCCGTTATTCAATCAAAGAGTGTTCAACTTGCGGAAGTTGTACACTAAAGATTGTTGTTCGATAGGAAAATTCTCAGACCAAATCATAGTTCCCGTTGTCTGATTTCTTCTCAGATTGTGCGGTTTGTGGAACCCGGTCGATGGTCCGTTTTGTCATGGTTGTCTTTTATACGTACGAAATTTGAAAAATGATTTGTTTGCATATTGTGTTGTTTATGGAGTTTTCACAAATATTTTCAAGATACTCGAGTTATCCAATGTCAATAAATCGTTGTTAATGCTCCTCGAGAGCCAGCGTTGTTGATCAAGAACCACGGTGTGAATATTTACAGATACCTCCACAAATCGATCATAATTGTTGTTATGAGTGCGGTGATTCATTAAATGGGATTTTTTGTCAAAAATGCATTTGTGAATTTTGTGGAAAAGGTGCTCATTTCGGTTACAATTGTCCACCAAAAGATCCGATCATTTCTGAGCCGGAACCGTTTTATAATCAAAATTCTGATTGTTTCCCACATGATTTACAAACTTTTCCACAACAATATCTTTGTTGTGAAAACTGTGGGAGGTTATCATGAGGACTACCTCACTGTCAGCCGATGAACCAAGAGTATTTTATTCTTATTCTTCGGTTTCGACCAAATTTCAAACCCCCACAGTTTTCGATGCTTATCTGATTATACAGTAGCAAGTATGGAATGCTACTGATGCTCAAAACAAATCTCTTGAAATCTATGCAAGCTTCTTGAGAGTATGATCACATACCTCATAATGAAAAGAGCATCAAGTTATTGCTTGCGGAGGAGAAATTTTTGAAAATCAAGCAAGTTGTGGAGAGGAGCAATTTCAACCAGAGCTTTTTCATAGCATTGTTCGCAAAGTCTTCTTAATGATTTACAAATTCTTAATGAAATTCAACCACTTAAGCAAGAAATTTCTAACAAAAGCCAGGAGACCAAAGAAAGAAAATAGAGGATATGAGTATCGAGAAATGATGCATGAAAACAATTGGCGTTTCTTTATTTTTTGATTGAGTGATTAAGGAAATAATAAATGATTTGGGTTATAAAAGATTTCGAGGAGAGGAGATTGATAAAGAATACGAGGAGATGTGAGAATTAGAATTCAAAAACTTAGCAATGATTTTTTTATAAGGGGGATGTGAAGTGGCTCCGAAAAATGGAGGAAAGCTTACGAAGATGAAAAGTTGCTGCAGCTGTCGTTAATGGCTTTCTGTTACTGTGATGACGATGATGACGATTAATTTGGGGATTTTATGCTGTTCATCGATACGATTCAACATTCCCGTGTTGCAAAAACGTAGAGCTAAGGTATTCATCATAATGGGAGACGGGAAGTTCAACAGTACTCCTCGGAAAACGGAGACTTATTAGTGTTGAGACCCTTGTTTCAAACCATGTGCGTCCGATGTACTTTAGTTTGGGGGAGTGTAATTTGTTACGCCATCGTTGATTTCCTATACGAGAAGTCACAAGTAGTCTTGCTCATCTTGCTCGATTTCGCCGGAAATCGTTGATGTTTGTGTATCGGTTGACGATGATACCAACGGCGTTCGACGATTATGATGCGATTTTTATGATTGTGTTGATATTGAGGAGGATGGAGGTAGAAGATGATTTCGACATTTCTAAGATCGTTGACATTCCTCTTCGGGAGAAATTAGTCGAAAGTTATCTTTTAATTGAAAAGATTAACGCTTTTAGTCTCTCTCCTCCTATTCCGATTTCTCCTCCTATTCCGATTTCTCCTCCTATTCCGATTTCTCCTCCTATTCCGATTTCTCCTCCTATTCCGATTTCTCCTATAATTTGCCCCTCCTCTACTATCCCCGTTGTGGATATTGATTTGTCTTTAGAGGAGGCGGATTTGCTTAGTTTTTCGGATAACTCGATAACACGGGGTATCGAGAGTGACCGTGACTCGGGGGAGGACACTACGTCTATTGATGATTTACCCCTTGATGACTCGATGATTCTTCCCGAGTATGAGTCATTTACTTTTGATGATGAGCCCGTGATGGCTGAGGTTAATGCTTTTGATGAAATTAACACTAGTGAACTTTCTTACCCGGGTATAGGTGAAAATGTTGTTTCAGATGAAGAGGAAGATACCTTCACATTCACTACCCAAATATTTTTACCATTTGTCACCTATACGAGGTTTTACCGCTATCTTACTCACGGGGTAGTGTGATAAGTTTTTAACGGGGTATTTTTGATATTGATTACTTTTAACGATGTTAAGGAGTTCAAAAGAGTTAGCTCCATCTAAAGCTCTTTTGTCTCTTATCTGTTTGTGACCACCACACCGTACCCTTAATGGCTTTCATGTTAACCAAAAGCATTTTATGGGTTCATTGTTTTCTCTCTTGAAAATCTTTTCTAAAAAGTTTTTTGAACCCGGAATCAAAAATGCTTTGGTAATCTTTCCATCCTAGTTTGGGAGGTTGTCCCTTTAGATTTTCTTCACCATCTTGCTATTACCTCACCATGAAAAACCTAGTTTGGGGAAAGAGTTCACGCGAAGGGGAACATCTTTAATAAACAAGCGTTCGTGGGAGGCACCACATGCTTATCCTTTTTTTTCATTGTCTTCTTTAATCTCTTTGCTTCCCACAAGGACAAATCAATAGGGGGCGAGTATAGCTTGTACTCGGTTAACAAAAACTAAGCCGTTTTAGAGATGTCTTTTGAGCTAACAATGTAAAGAAGAGAGGAATCTTGTTCTTTTTCGTCTCTTGTTGGTTGTTTGTGATTTTTGTCTAGGTTTTCCGGATTTTGGAAGCTTCATGGTTCAAATATTGTGGAAGGACAAAGCAATTCCCACAATTTCCATCGATGGTCTCCAATCTTCTCTTCATAAATGGGAAAACTCTAATCTCTTATCCTTGTTCTTTATCGAATTAACATCTATTCTTTTGGCAAGACCATAGAATTTTTGTTAAAGATTCCTTTTGACCCTTATTTTTAAACTTTGAGGACAAAGTTTCATTTTAGTTTGGGGAAGGATATCTTCGATATTGACTTGCACTTCACGCAACCTTGTTTGAATCTTTTTGAATTACCTTTTTGTGAAAAAGTGAGAAATTTTAAATTTTTGCTTACAAGAAAAGCTCAAAAGAAGCTTAGTTTGGAAAAAACACCTCTTTTTGGTAGTCCGTTGGTGAGAAATAGGAGTTAATTTTGACTTGACCGGGTGAAAAATGCCCTAGCTAGTTCTTTAACCTACCTTTTGTAGGGCCAAGCTTTCACAAATCCTATTGCTTTGGATTTTAAAATGTGAGATCAAGAATTGATGTAGTTAAATATAGTGTATTTGTTTAAGCAAGGTTAATTTAGGTAAACCATAAAGCTTATTATGATTGATTTCAGTGTCTTTTTTACTCCATAAGCTCTTAACACACTTAATCATACGTGCTCTTTTTAATTTAGCTAAGTCAACCAATGTCTTTAGAAAAAGTCTTACATTTTGAAAATAATTCATGTAAGTAAGATTTTTGGTTTCAAATTTATAAGTTGCTTTTCTAAAATGAAAATTTTCCATTCATCAAAAAGATAATTATAAAAAGAATGCCAATGAAGCATTTCTAATGCCATAAGCATTATTTTTCGTGCCAATGAAGCATTCGCAAAAATAGAATAACAAAAGCTATATGTAGTTTTTAATCGTTGGCGTATCCATGTTGAGAGAAAGACTCGGATGGGGTCGCAACTAAGGATTAAAACTATGTACGTAGGATCAAGGTTCGTAGGCATTCATCACTAGGGAGCGAGGCCTAGGTGATGATTGCAACTAAGGGACTTTGGATATCTAAGCTTTGTAGGGAAAAGGTGTTGTTGCGAGAACACCACAAACGTTAGCCGCGGAGTGGGGGTTCGAAATAAGAACACCGGTTGTTGTTGGATATCCCTATTTGGGAGAAAGGGCCTATGTAGTGGTTCGAACTAAGAACACAACATTTCCTATTGCAAGAAAAATATTATAGTACATGGAAATAAATAAGTATGGTTTAAATATTTCATTCCACCCTCCACCCACCCCACTTTTCTTAAATCAATTTATAAGTTTTGGTTTCCGAATCTCTTTTAGCTTTGAGTCGTGGGTTAATCCTATGTTCTTAACATTTGAGCTCCCAAGCTTATTTGTAAAGCTTAGATGAATTTCAATATGAAGATAAATTGGATCTTTGGTTTGAGTTAAAAGAGTGCAAACATCTTAATCATTAATTTATTCCAGGGGGAAAAAAATTTTTGTAAAAAAAGTTCACAAGTTATAAGTATAAGAGCTTAATCATTTGGATTTATATTGACAATGATCTTGTTTATCAGCTTTGTTTAGTCTAGTGAAAAGTCAAGGATGACGAATTTTCCTCTTTTGTGCTCTATTATCGGAGGAGCCAATTTCGATGGTAGCCTAATAAAAGTTGCAATAAGTTGCAAATGATGCCTAACGTGTTTCCAATGAGATATAATATGTTGAGAAAAGTGAAGTTGGTTTTAAAGGTGATTCATAAAAGGTTTAAACAAGGGCATTTTGGAAACTTCTTAGTTTACAAAGTGTACACTTCATAACATTGCGTGAGGACACGGCAATCCTTTAGTTTGGGGAATTTTGATATTTGCTAAGAATTGTTATACTATATTTACCGGGGATTTTTCAAATAAAAGCCAACTTAAATGCCAAAAGAATTGAAAAATGTGTGCTTTTGTCCAAATGTGCGGGTAAGGATTGAAAAGACAAAAAGAAGCAAAACGATAAAAACTCCAAACAAGAACAGGACAAAAAGGACAAAGAGTCAAGAGCAGGACAAAGAATTCAGCCGAGATTACAGCCGGATCAGCAGACAACAGTCAAACTCAGTCAAAGAAAGGAATAAAGAAAGTCAAAGGTCAAGAATGAAGTCAAAGGGCCAAGAATGTCAAGTATTCAAAGAATCAAGGACTAATTGGAAGTTTTAAAGATCAAGGGGCTAAAGTTGCCAAGAGTTGAAAATGATTTATAAAGAAGAAAACAAAAGAAAACAACAACAAGGACTGAATTTGCACATCCTCAAACTTCTTTTAACACTAGAAAAGGCGGATGGAAACGCAAGGACCATTTATGTCATTACTCCAAAGTTTTAAACAAACACCCCGCCTAACTCGCAACCACCCAACAAACTTCAACAGTTTTTCCCGCCAAAAAATCAACACAACCCAAATCCTAATTTACCCTCCCCCGCTCCTTTTTAAGCCCCAATTTCGTTCATATGTTCTCACCAATCAACAACCAACACGTGGCAAGCCCCTATTGGCCATGACACCTCATCAAACCCATCAAACGGACTAACAAATGACTTCAAATGATCAAAACGGTGGATGAAGAGACCATTCTAGAAGAAATTCATTCCCTCTCTTTACTACTCCTCTATAAATAGCAGCTTAGGACATCATTTTCCATGTTGTTGTATTTTGTTTTAAAATTTCTCTTTGTATTTTCCAAATTTTAAGCAATTTTCTTCCAATTTTAGCAAATAAGCTCACAAGCTCTTGTACTCTTCTCTTTAATCTTGTACTTTACAATTCTATCAATAACAATTTAGTTTACAAGTGTTTTTGACTTTTGTTTTCAAAGTTAAGTCGAATTTTCTCATTAAGCTTTCAATAAGCTCGTTTGAGCTTATTACTGTTCAAATAGCTCAAATTCATTTACAATTCTGTTTTAGTCATTTCTTTGCTCACTATAATCATTTACATCAAGGATAATGAACATTTGAATAAAATTTTGTGTCATTTCTACTTTTTTTTTATTTTTCTTTTTTTATTGGGAGCAAAGAGTAATATGCTCAAATTTTAAGCTTATTGTGGTTTCTAAGGGTTAGAGGTCTTGAGGAAGCCATTCTAGGATTCACCTAGTATCTTCTCTTGGATGTATAGGTTGAAGAAGACTCTGCAATATCGGTTACTTTCTTTTATTTTCAATTAAGCCAATTCATAGGCTTATTTTCAACTGCTTATTTATGTTAAGTCTTCCATTGTATCAATGCTTAATAAGGTTTACTTAGCTTAAATTTGGAATTGTTTTCAGTCTTATTTTAGTTTAAAAACTAGTAAGTATCACTGTCACCTTTTCTGTCATAGTTAGTAGTTAATATGTTTATAGTGTAACTTGCTTATATTCTCTTAATAAGCTAGTAGTTTTACTTCTTAAAATAGCTTTATTAGGTTATATTCTAGCTTAAGTAGATAAATTCTTTACAAAGTTTTAGAGTCTTAAAAGGTTTTAGGTGAAAATGAATTTGCAGTTTTAGATTATGGTTGTGTTTGGTCTTAAGCATGGTTTGACTCTTAAAAGTCAAAGCAAACTGTCTCTTAATTCTCAAAAACTGCATGAGTTTAGTCATTTTAATAAGGATTTACAAAGGTTTTGAAAGCTACTTTGATTAATTGTAAGGTTTAGAATCTTATAAACCTTCATTTTGCAACAGGCAAGTTTGACAAGTTTAAGTAAGTTTGAATTAAGAATTTTTATTTTTAGTTGTTTTTGTTTTTTTTACTTTCTTTTTTTTTTTTTTTTTGTTTTTTCTCTTTGCTATTTTTTTATTTTTTTTTTTTGATCTTAATTTTTTTTTTTATTTTATTTTTATATTTTTTTTTTTTTTTTTTTTTTTTTTTTTTTTCTTTTTTTTTATTCTATTTTTTTTTCATTTATCCCTTGTTTTTGTTTTTATAAGGCATTTAGTGCTTATTAATTAGTTTAAGGCCTTTAGAAAGCATTTAGTACTTTGTTAAAGATGTTCTGAATTTGAAAGTTAAACTTGTATTAGGCTGTCCTTGCCAACACACATCAGCAAATGGACATTGCGGCACATCACAAAAAAACAATAAACCCAAAAACCCCAAAAAAAAAAAACCACACAAAAAAAATACAAAAAATCAAGCAAGTGCACATTCAAATTAGATAATTTTTGCACTTTTCCATTTTTGATGTTTTCTCATTTCACCTTGTTAGAGTTTAATAAAACCTTTTACCTAAGTAGAACTCACTCTACTAGGTTAGCTTATTTTCAAAAAAATCAGCACCAAAGGTCCAAAAATAAGCCTTTTAGCTTATAAGTAAAAAGCTTAAAAACATTTCACTTAGAACTTTGCTACTTTTCATCTTCATTTTCTCTCTAAATTTGTTAAACATAGGTTAATATTAGTTTAGATTCTTTTAATACACATCTTAATCTTCAATAAGCAGCTTTTAGTTTCAGCTTTTATCAGTTATTAAGCTCAAAATAAGCAAAAATCCAAAAGTATAGGCAAATAGGTACTTTCTGTAACAGTTTTCAAATTGCTTATTTTCTAGCTTATGTAGTGGATAAAAGTGCAAAGTGCCTTTGTTAAAGTTGTTAGCATTAAGCTAATAAGCAAATTTGTAGTTTTAAGTTTTTGCTAATTCTCATTTTTTAATAAGCAAAAAATAAGCCAATATCGTAGGGTTTGTTTTGTAATTCTTTGAAAGTTCAAGGTTGGCTGTTTCTATTATAGTGTAAATTTTACAAAATTAGCCCGCCTACCCTTAACTTTCCTTTAGTTCATTTTCTACCCTGTCTTTTATAGAAAAATAATTAGATTTAATATTTTTCAATTTAGTTTATTATTTAGGGTTCTTAGTTTTAATTGGACAAATTAGGGTTCAATTAAGGAATAGAAATTAGGGCTTTTTGTTTTATAAAATTTCTGCACATTTTTAGAATATAAAAACCATTTTTCCATATTTTTCTCATCTAATTTGTATTTTCTAGGAATTAAAATAGACTTTAGTGGATTACTTTTTCTTAGATAAATCATTAAAAATAGAAATTAGTTGCAAAAAATAAAAAATTCTTTTTGCATTAATTTTCTTTTAAATCTAGTATTTTGAAAACTAAAAGAAAAATTTTAGTGTTAATTTTTAGAAAAAGTTTATTTTTGTTAAATCATTAAATCTTTAAAAAATCATAAAAAATTCAAAAATACATAAAAAATTCTAATTCTTTTTCCTAAAATTTTCATTTTAAATTTTTGATTTTTAGGTATTAAAGTTGTTAAAAGCCGTGTTTTAGATTTTAAAATCTCAGTTTTAGCCCGCGTTTAATACGTTTTGTGCATTTAATTTTCGAGCTAGTTAATTGTTTTTCAATTCTTGCTATTAAATTTGTAGTGTAATCAACAAATCAAAAGTCTTTTACTATTCTAAACTCGAATCCGAATTATTCCTAAATTCTCATTACGATTTTCGTTGGGCACGACCCGAGAGAACAGTTCTTACCCGGTTTAAAAAATATACGAATTGTGTTTTCTCTTGTGAAATTTTTACCTTATATTTCTCTTGGTTGAGAAGTATTTTGGAAAGGATTCTTACGGGATTAATACTATATAAGTATATTAAATTTGTTTGTTTCTACATGAACCAAATGCCTACAGGAGTTGTAAAACTTAGTGAAATTTTGCGATCTCATCAAGTTTTGGCGCCGCTGCCGGGGAATAGTATAGGTTTCGAATTCTATTTAACTTAAGTCTACTCGCTTGATTCCTTTAAAGTGAGATTTTATTTTCTTTTAATTAGCTTTCTTATAGTCTATCTTTTCATTATGTTTTTGTTTTGTAATTTCCATTTGAGTGTTCCATTCTTCATCAATGGTGTACGCGAATCAAAACCACTACCTTTGAGGACCATCCCACAAAACAACCTTTCAATACCACTCATCTCGAGTCGACATTAGGATTATTAAGATTAAAAAATAAGGCGTACAATCACTCTCTCCTCTTTAACACAATCAAGGCCTTGCCAAGTAAACCTTCCGGTGATGAATCCTTCAGCTCTTCGGATAAAATTAAGGAACTTGAACTAAGAATAAAATGAAAAAATGATTTTGAAGAGAATTTTTAGGGATATTTTCCCCATAAGGGGAGTTTAGCATACCATAAAGAAATCCTGGATGAACCTCACCCTCCTTTCTCGACCCTTGAGCTAAAAATTAGGAGAACCGACCCTTGGAGTTTAAAAATACCTTATGTAATTGGTACTGTTTATACGGGCCATGCATATATTGATTTACATTCTCCTGTTAAAATCATGTCCCGTTGCTACTATAATCAAATAAGAAAAAATATTTCAAGCTAGGAGAAATCCATACAACCCCATAACATCTGCAACTTGTTAGGGGAGCTAGGCTATAAAGGTCTACACGTGTTTGTTGGATGCTTCATTTATGTCGTGGACTTTATGATTTTGGAGGATTTGGGCTATGTTATTGATGGTAGGCTAAGTGAGTAGTTCTAGGGAAAACTTTTGTGGAAGCATCTAAGCTTACTTATGATGAATCTTTAGGATTAATTAGGTTTTCCCACAGGGATGATGAAGTTGTCTTTAGGATGCCTCAAAGGACACAAGAGTTGAACCTAGTATCGCCCTTAGAAAAAGATAAGTTTAAAGCATTCTTCGTTGAATGTTTAAAGGTTAGAAAAAGGTGTTTAAACGCTCTCTGAGAAAGAATAGGATATTTTAAGCTTGTATGATTTAGGACGTACTGCACAAGAGAGATAAAGAAAACAATTAAAAAAACTCAAAAACAATCCATGTGAGATATTCATTAAGCTTTCTGAGTAAGGAATAGGACTACGAGTCTAGCTAAAAGACTCTCTAATAAACAAAAGCGCTTATTGGGAGGCAACCCAGTCTTTTAAATTCTTGCATTTTAGGTGTGTCGCGTGTTTTAATTATTTATTGTTTATTTTTAAATGTTTAAAAATATTAATGTAATCATGCTTTGTTTTGTTTTTAACTTCGTCTTAATCACAATCAAAGATATTTTGCATAATAAGTGTAGGAGAAAAATCCGGTTTATAAGAACCATTTCAAACATGTTCTAGTAAATAATTTAGAATAATTTGCGTCTTGTGTGTTTGTTTGAGTCATATGATTGTGTTAATCAAATTTGTGGTTTTTCGCAGTAAATTTTTGCATGAAATACTAATGGGACTTGCGTGCAGGAATTTTTAAGAAAAGAAAAAAATTCTTTACAATAGCTGGAGACGGCGTCAAGATTAATCTTGACGGCGTTGTCACCCCAGCTACAGTAAATTTTGTATTTTTTCTAATTTTCGAAAATTAACTTTGTATAATTTTCAGAATTTGTAATTTTCTTAAAACCCGCAGGAAACCATGATTTAAAATAACACATTCATCCTATCTTTATTTGCTTTCATAGAGTCAAAACCTTAAATCATATAGATGTATTTATTGTTCTGCCGATTTTACGCTAGGTATGTTTGTAGCTGGTTCTTTGTTTGCGGTAATTTTTGATAAGAGTAGCCTGGGAGTTCTTAGGAGTTTTATGTGGACGATTCTTGGATGATGATTTAGCCAGTTTATCTTGTTTCTTCTCCATTATTGAGCAAAACCAGGGGAGTACTAGTTTCTTTCGTTCTTTTTCTTTTCCTTTATTCGTTTACGGGTACTTTGTAGAACATTAGGGAGAATGTTCATAATAAGTGTAAGGGGGAATATAATGTAAATCCCCCACATGGGTAGCAAGCGAATATGATATTCCGTAGGGTATTAATTACATAGATCATTAGCAAATGTATATGATGATACGGACCTCTAAAAGAGTCGTTTAAAACTGATACATTGGATTTCATAAATGGTTTGTTACGAAAGCCCATAGGCTTAAATTGTTCAACTTGAAAAGTAAAGATTTCACAACATAATATTATACCAAATGTAATGCATGTAATCTTTATTAGCAATAGGACTTCAAAAGACGAAATCCATGTACCCATGGTCTTGCCCTCTATTGACCTTGTGAAAACATGTTTAAACTGTCAACAATAATGTTGGTGAATTTATAGGTTTATAAATTTGATGAAGCGGATAGTAAGATTTCCTTGTAATAAAGCAACGAATACAATATCACAAAAATGTATTACGATATGCACTAAGCTCATGACACTGAAGCTAAACAATGTATGTATATCAAATACATATAAATGATGGTGCCCAATGTAGACGTTCAACCCGTAACATCTATGAGTCCGAAATGGTATACGTTCGTCGTTTCTGGCCAACTGGTAAACTAGCAAGTGCTACTTGCCCGAACGGGGATGTTAATTCCCAAATAGATCTATTCATAACATTCGCGCTTACAATCCAGTAATTAACAGTTCATGATGATGGGCATAGTGGGTTATAGCTACTTAGGCAAACTCGTAATATTTGAATTTAAAATGTACTTGTATCCATTTGTTAAAACAAACATGATCTCATCCCCGAGATTTGACAAATGATTAAAAGTGTAAGATGGGGACTATAAACTCACATCAAGCAATGTTAACGAAATAGCAAGGTAGTGGCACGAAAAACGATGCAAAAGCCTTTATCCGCAACCTAAGTAAAAATAATACATATTTAATAAGCAGAAAATAATAGACTATATACTTGCAATCTCGCCCCTAGTGTGTGCTTGAGCTCCATTTAAAATGATGACATTTGAAATGAATTCTCATGTTAAAGTGGTCAACTTTATTGGGTCAATGCGTTCAAAATATAAACACGTAATTTACGATATTGGACTTTTTGGAAACTAGGTCACCGATACTCTAAAACATTAGTTTAGTTCGGCCCTTGGTTCGGTCCCTAAGTGCGTCAAATAAATCGGCTAAGTTGTGACAAAACTAAAACAAATGTGTTAGAGAAAAAGTTAAGTTTTATTTCTAAAATCCGTGTGACACACGTAGAGTTTTAGGATAAATTTTCAGATTCGTTACTTAACGAAAATGTCAACTAACAACAGGTTTAAGAACCTGACCAGGTCGTCTACAACTGTTGTTAATTAAGTCCTGTCCAAAAAGGTCGTTTATTGGGTCGAAATTGGGGCTAAAGGTGGGTGTGTCGCGGCTGGGTTTGCAAAACAGAAAAACAATGATTTTTGTATAAGCGTTTTAGCGCGCAACAGATTTTAATCTCAGTTCGCGACTTTGATACTCAACATTATGACGAGATAAAGGTACCGTTGTAAACTAGGCCAGGTGGATTATAATTCATCTTTTATAGGTTTAGTGTGTCGGGGTCGTTAACGGGATCAAAAATGGGTCGAATGGTAGGTGCATGCACAAGCAGTCATGACTGTTTGCACACAAGGTGTTCGATGAATTGTCGACACCTGTGACGAACAACCAACTTCATACGCGATTTGTGAGCAGGTTACTAAACGAAAAGGGGTGGTTTTTATTCCAAATTAAAGATGGTACTACAGGCTTTAAGTAATATTATTTGATTCGTTTTTACATTAGGTATGGATGTCGCAATAACCTGAGAAAAAGGGCCTTGTTGGCCGTTTTAAAACAGTGGGAAAGTAGTAGTTTCCATCGTCTATCTTTAAGTGCGTCTAGTTTCGTCGTTACTTGACGAAAATCAGTGATTCCAGGGGCAAAACAAATCCTCACACGTCTTTTATAAGTACTAGTTTAGGTTCGATTTTATGCCCTCTCCTAGTGGTCAAATGATGTTCCCAAACTCACAGGTGTGGGCTGCGTTTTATCATAGGCTTTACACATGCGTTTTCTTTCTAACCAATTAGTGAGCCCAAGCTACAAAAAGGGGCTGATTTCTACACCCATTGCCCTAGCATAAGCATGGCCTATGTCTTATTGGTTACTTAACAAGTTTTATAAGGGTTTTAATGTTATTCGATACACATCAGAAAGCAAGCACAAAAGAAAGAAACGTGTTTTGTTTTTAACAGGTTTCAAGCACACTACAATAGGCATAAGAATTGCATATAAGAGTTAAATAACAAGGAACGATTTGCTCACAGAAATTCAAGGACGAACGTGTAGAGGGCTTTACTCAACGAATGACGATGAATTCGCGAAACTCTTCACCCCTCACGAATACTAACCCAAACACCCAAACAAATGATTATTCACAACTGTTTGCACCCCTATGATCATGAACACACCCCTACTTGCTGCCTTAATGAGGACGACCAACAGGGAAACGAAACACCCAAGAACCTAGTTAGGGTTTTCTTGGAGTTTTAGGGTTTATGGAGAAAGTGATGGTGTAAGGTTTGTGTGTGTTGTATACGAATCGAAATAAGGATAGGAGGACAAGGGGACCCAAGGTGTGAATTATGAATCTGATGTGTTTGTAGTTTCTGTGTTTGTCAAGGAGAATACAAGTCTTCTTATACTCGAATAGTATGGCATGTATAGTTCTTCATTCTTGGAGTCACGTTCTTGTGTAAATCTGAATAAGGCAAGGATTTTTGGGACTTGTAAATGGTCAATGTACAGGAAAATATAAAGGGGATTATTGTTTATTGCGTGGTAGCAGGATCAAGGGAATACCGTGGGTTTTTGAAGAGTTTTATAAAAGGGGTCATGGGCTTTATCTAAAGGGTAATAGGGTTGCAATATGAGGTGGGATTTTTGTGTATCTTTATCTAGTTTTAACCTTTACTGATTTGATGAAATTGGGGTAGAGGTATACACGAATTCTTTTCTAGCTTTTATAAGAGTGCATAATTTTTGTTTCTTGAATTAGGCTTTATGGTTTAGGAAATTTGCTTGTGTATTATTTGAAGACAAGGAAAGAATACAATGTTTGGTTTTTGTTTACTTATTAGAAGTACACACTTATTTATGGTGAAAGAATAGCACATATTCGCTTATGGGTAGCTAAGTCGTAAAGGAAATGAATACTAAAATCTTTAGTTTAAACGAAGCCCTATTCCCGTTATTAAGAAATCCTAGGTTACATTTTACTTATTAGGGTTTAACTAGGCGATTTAAAATAAGAGTAAACACGTAAAAATGTTATAAATAGAAAGAAAATAGAATTATTGAAATCGTAATATGACCTGAAAACACGGGGTGTTATAGTCTTCCCCCGTTAAATGAGCCTTGTCCTCAAGGCTTAAGACGCGGCACTTGACGACGGTGCGGTCTTGGTGAAGAGATGTGGGTACTTCTGCTTGAATTGATCCTCACGTTCCCAGGTAAACTCAGGACCTCGTTTAGAGTTCCATCTAACCTTAATGATGGGAATGCGACTTCTCTTCAATTGTTTGATTTCACGATCCATAACTTCTACTGGTTCTTCCACAAAGTGGAGCTTGTCATCAACACGTAGTTCTTCCAACGGAATCACAAGTGATTCATCGGACAGACACTTCTTCAGATTTGACACGTGAAACGTGTTATGAACTCGGCTTAATTGTTGTGGTAGCTCAAGTTTATAGGCAACAGTTCCGACTCTCTCGATCACCTTGAAAGGGCCGACATACCTAGGGTTTAACTTCCCCCGTTTGCCAAAACGCACAACCCCTTTCCAAGGTGAAACTTTTAACATGACCCTGTCACCAACTTGAAATACCATTGGTTTACGTCTAATGTTTGCATAGCTCTTCTGTCGGTCACGAGCGGCTTGGATTCTGCTTTTGATTTGGACGATCTTCTCGGTGGTTTCATGAATTATTGCAGGACCAGTAAGCTGAGCATCTCCAACTTCTGCCCAACACACGGGTGATCGACACTTTCGTAAACGTCTTTGATTTTTTTTATAAAAATTTTATTAATTTACCTTTAAGAGCTTTTCTTTCCATTTCTGTTCTTCTCCTGTCTTGCCTCTCGAGAGTGAAGGATGTGAGCAATCATGTATTTAGTTATGTGGATGTATGGTAAGTGATGGGGCCCCGATGCCCCGTAAGATGTTAGATTTCCTCGCGTCCATTGATTTGCTACGTAGGTGCATAATGTGGTTTTCGTCGTCGTCCGCCTTTTATGAGCATTGGTATCGTTTTAAAAATTATATGAGAGTGTACCCGTAGTGAATTAACAATCTAGAACTTTGCTTTATGCAAGTGTTTTTGGCGGACCTTGCTTTTAAGTGTTTGCGTCCCGAGACCTCCAGACGCCGTGCCACGAGATCACATTCGTGTGATTAGGATTTGCTAAATGATAAGAGGCACTAGGATAAACCCTGTTTTAAATCTATATTTGTTATTATGGTTACCTCGATCATATAACTATCCCCACACCCTTGCTTCGCACTTAATTTTAGTGCAAGATACCCCTAGTACAACCCTCCGAGCCTATCCTTTTCACGGTTCTCGTAATTTTCCAGTGGATTCCGTATTATTAATGAAGAGAATTGTTTACCCTTAACCAATTGTTACACCCAAATCACCTTAGCCTTCCTTGCATGTACTCGCTTTTAGTACATTATTGTGTTTAACCCTAGTTAATTATTTGAGTACACGGTTGTTAAGTCCTTATCCTTGTAAATACAATTTTGGAATGATTGAGATTCATGGTAGAATTTATTTTGCGAAAGAATGGGGAAGAAAAGTTAAGTCAATACCCCCATATTTGTTTGATAGTTTCCATATTATTTTGATCCATCTTAATTACACCTCGTGTTTTAGGTCATTTTACGACGTTATGTAATTCACAATTTATTTTTAGGGTTTTACGCGTTTGCTTTTAAATCGTAATCGTTAAGCTAAATCGCGTAAACTAAAAATGATCATTCAATGTAAACGGGCATTAAACAATTAAATGTTTACATCAAGCAAGTGTTATATGATTATTTAGAGGATAATTATTATCATTGCGCATTTTATTTTTATTGGTTACGTTAAGTGTTTACGTTTCGCGATAAAGTACGTTTAGGCCTACCCGGAAGCACGTTAACTTATCTACGCTTCATCAAATATCCAAAATTTGTACCCAATACTTAAAGTTTATTTAAAACTTCAAGTATTTATCACTTTATACATATTTTTCATGAAATAATTCAAACCAAAACCCACACAATGTACAGATTATAACATTGTATTTGAATTTATACTACATTATACTTCATATAAATCAAGTTATACATTATATAAAAGATCAAAAAATATCCTAACTTATACTCATGCATATGAACTTGTAACATGACTATAGAGCCAAGATTAAGACCAAGAAGCTTCACAAATATCTTCATACATGCATCTTTGCATCAACCTTATAGATTCTCAATACAGCCATTCTATCAGATTAAGCTTCAACTTCTTCAACAAGCCTTGCGACCGTTGCATAATCAACTTGACACCTAAAAATATCTCATACACCTCCTAGTAGTATAATAGGCAAGCCATTGTGTGTCCATAAACACATAACTCTTCAGTTCCTTTACAAAAAACCCCTTCTCACAAAACTCTTCCTTTTCCTCTTTACTATCCCACGCTCAAAATTTGTAGTTGGGCATCCAAGCTGATTTTATATTAATCATACAGCATACACACAACATATCTAAGGTATTACTAAAGAATTTGCAGAGTTGTTTACCATATTGCAAGGAAGGAATCAAGAAAAGGAAGAAAGGGTTTTACTTGGGAAAAATTATGCGGGTTTCATCCTAATTTTTTAAGCCAAGAGTTTAAATCACAAGGGTGTGATTGGTTTTCTTTTCTCTACTCATCCACACAAGGTTATATATAAAGCTTAATCATTTCATAACTAAGATTTTATGTGTTCATATGTTATATTTAGCTAAATCACCATTTAGGGTACTTTTGAATATGTAAAATGGCGATATTTACTTATGAATAATATTTTAATGAACTTATTTTACATGTCACAAAAGGATGCTAATATGATGATAAAGGGATGTATAAGTGTTTTAACATGTTGTTTAAGTATAAACATGTTTATGAGCAAATTAGGGTTTCTAATGTTAACTTATGAGTTACAAGTGAAAATGGTATATTAAACTTGAGTTTAAACTTGCACACACATGAGTAAAGCATGATTCTAATGGCCTTTATATATTAGTAAAAACATAAGATATATGAAATAGTTTGTGAATTAGTATGATAATAAGGTGTAGAAGCTTAATGGTACAAAATCTAAGCTAAAAACTAATGTCTAAATCACAAAACCTCAAACCTTCTATTATGATTCGAATTGAAGCAGCCATAATTAGTATTATATAAATATGTACATCTCATAGAGATTCAAAATGATAAGACACTCGAAAACGAGTTATAACAGAAGTATACACTAAGTACAGAGTTATAACGCGACGCTAAATACATATAAAACAAATTTTAATAACGAGTTACTATTCATGGGCAGTAACACTTATACTTTGTAAACATCAATAATATTGAATAAAACTTTCAATACGAGAACGTGTTTTCGAAGAATCGCTAAAAACGGAGCGAAAACGAATAAATACACTAAAACAGGTTTTACGTTAAATAAAAGTAAAAAAAAAGATGATTTTATAGCTGTTTATGAACATAAAAACACAATCACAAAGAATCATCAAAAACCTAAAAATGTGATTTTATATCACAATACGTCTAAATACGAAAGCTTGGGCGAAGAAACGCGAGAAACGGACTATAAAACGACAAAGTTATGTCGTTTTATTATGCTAAAGGCGGTAATATATAAATGTTTTTTACTTATATAAATAACGATTATCACATTAAATGATTAGATGGGTGATATAGCTATATATATAATATATATATCTATATATATAAATATATATACTATATATATACAATAATATATATGTTATTAGTTATCAAGTGCTATATTCACTAGGGAATTCGTAGATGAGGCTTCTTCGATGGCGTATTGACGAGTTGTTGATTTTACGATTTAAAGTGTCCTAACACCTCGTGAAAACGTCATGTCATGAACTCTAAAAATTATGACAAGCCCTAACGATAGTACGATGATAACTAAATAGGATTATATATGATAGTTGTCTTAGACAATGTACTTGAGATACTGATTTGACCTGATATTAACTAAGTTGCATCGAGCCGTGTAGCGTGACACGTTTTTATTTGGGATATTTTATTAACAATTTCACTCACTAATTCCCAGTGAGTCATAGCCCCATGTTTTACAATTAATTAATTTACAAGTTTTTGGTGTGTGAGAAACAATGCATAGTTTTACAAAATTGGACGCAAGTGTACTTTTTAACATGAGTACGGTTTTTGCCCTAAGTAGCGATATATAACCCACTATGCCCATAATCATGAGCAGTAATTACTGGAATGTGGAGCGCAATGATTATAATTAGATAATCTATTTTTTGAGGATTGACCTCCCCCTTTGGGTGACTAATACTAGCTATCACAGAAACGAACGAATATCATGTCGGATTTTGGATGTTTTACGGTTGAACATCATCACGGGCCAATATAAGGCCCAAATATTTATATATTGTTAATTCATTTAAGGTCGAGCTTTGGTGTCGAAGCGCTTAGGAAACGTAATTAACATTTTGTGATGTCTGCATCAGTTTGGCATATCATATCAGGTGAAAGTCTTGCGTCCTGCCATATACCTTTACATAAACCTATTAAAATCACCAACTTATGTTTGACCTTTAAATGCAATGTTTTTTTTCAAGTATCATTAAGCATGAGGTGCGAAGGATACATTGGTGGTTATATTTTGAAGTCATGCATTAAAGATTTAGTCGCATTACATTTTGTATATCTGTTGTGGGCTGGAAATCTTTGTAATAATAACAAGTAAACAAGTAAAGCTTCGGGCTTTTGTAACACAATATTTTGTTAAATCCAATGTATTAGTTTTAAACGACTTTTTGGTCGTTCTTATATTATCTTGTGTTATTGATCTGAGAAGTAACACGCCCCGGACCCTTATTCCGCTGCGACCAAATTTGGGGGTGTTACAGACCATTAATTAGTTTATATTATTGAGTGTTAAAAACTCAAGTGTAGGTGTGTATCTAATAACCCCAAGTCTTGTATTATTATGTTTAAGCAAATGGTAGGGCAAAAGTGTATGAAAAAATCGAAAAAATATAAAAAAGTGAAGAAAAAATATATGGGCTGCCGTTTAGCTTATGTTTATGTTTATCATAGAGTCAAAAAAAGAAGAAGAAAGATTTAGATGTATAGTTGTGTAGAGTATTGTACATCTTTGTCCAAGTGGTCAAGTCTTTGGCTTAGCAACCAAATCAAAGTGTACTCTTATAAGTGATTAAGTCACATCTTCACCCCAAATTCACCCAAAAAGTCACTCCCCAAATATTTCCCATCCATTTCCGTTTCCATTATTGTTATCATACACCTACACCCCACAACCCTTTAAAGGCCTATTTGATATTAATTCCTAGGTGCTTACGCCATAGCGGTGGAGGTTTGATCCTTTATCAAGCCTATGGTAATTTATATGTTATGACAGGTAATGAGTATTAAATTTTTCGTTTCCTATATTGTTATAATTCATTATACACCCGAGAGAAAGAGAGTATCTAAACACTTATTGTGGGTGCTAGTATATAATTTCCGTGCTTTTAGCTACGAGGTCTAATTGGTTGTGTCATAAACATCTTTAAGGAGTAGGTTAAATGCCTCGATATTGCTATTGTCTAGGTAGAAAAGCTTATTTGCTTGGGGATAAGCAAATCCCAAGTGTAGGGGTATTTGATGAGGTGTAATTTTATACACTTTTTCAGGGTCATTTAACCTCTTAAATGATGCAATATCTTCAAAATATGTGCGTAATCATTTCTTTTTGCATTTTCAACACTTGGATAGCATTTGGAGGAAATACACGTGACTTGGGCTCAATTTGGAAAGAAACGGGACAAGATTGCAACTTTACACAACGAAGGCTCGAAGATTTATTTACTGAGTGTGGAGACGACGTCAGAAAATATGGCGACGCCGTCTGGATAATAAAGTGACCGCGTTAGAAATGTAGCCGCATTAAAGAAACCTTAGAAGCATCGGCGGAGGGACGACGTCAGGATTTCTCTGACGCCGTCTGGATTTCTTTTCTTATAAATACAAACTCATTTTTAGGGTTTTATATATACATTAGGAGTAGAGTTCGATAGAGAACGATTTGTAGCTGACTTTGGGAGTATTATAGGGTTTCTCAACCCTTTTGTATCTTCCCCACTTGTATGATTTAATATAGTGAAGTACTTCTAACCTCTAATATTTCAATATGTCTATATGTTGTTTGATTAATTATGCTTCCTCTATCTTTAACATGCTAGGCTAGATTTCTTTAGTGTTTGCATATGATTGCATGCGAATTACTATGTAGATCCTAATAATATTGCTTCTTATTGATGTGTGTGCATGTTGAGGCTTTAGAACATTAGCAACTTAACTGTTGTATCGTTGCCTAGAGCGAGATGATTGTGTAGAAAGGATTCCATTGGTAATAGTCTTCATACTACCTTACCCATATATGGATGATCCCCTTTAAGTATTTTAATGCATGTTTATTCACCTAGGGGCCTTGTAATAGTCTTCATACTACCTTACTTGTGCGTTGCCTTAGCGGAATATCACGTAGACGGCGTTTTCGTGTAATTCGTCATGATTCTCGGAAATACTTACATATACATCACAAGTGTGACAAAGTAATAGAGTTAGGAAAAGCTTACCAAGGATCATGCATGATTAAGTAAACACTTCTCTTTTATCATACGAATTCTCCACATTAGATTAGATTAGTTAATTAGATAATTAGTTTAAAACAAACCTCCTTTAAAACCGAGATTTTAATTGCTTTTTATAAAAATATAAAAATACAAAAAAATTCTTCTCTCAACCGTTAGACCTTAGTTACATTTAGTTCGAACCTTCACATGCTATTCCCCTAAAGAACGATAACAACCCCAGAGTCTTGCTTATGCTACACTACAACGGTTAGGTACACTGCCTAAGGAGTTGTAAAACTTAGTGAAGTTTTGCGACCTCATCACATATCCACAATTCGATCAATGCTATTAAAGCGTGTTCCAAACAAACAAGTGATTTTCAAAAAGACAAACTAAAAGTTAAAACACTCACGGTCAATGAAATTGGAACACCAAAATCAAAAGAGCCCGAACAAACTTTAGAAGATGAATTTAAGGATTTGCCTCCTAACTTACCGGTTCTCGAAGTTCTAGCTCATGCTCCAATAAGAAATGCTATTCTTGATAAATATGTGGAGAGTTTAGAGTTAAGCAAAAATGGGTCCGCATTCATTCAAGGCGAAATGCCTAAGAAAATGAAGGACCCTGGATTATTCACCTTGCTTTGTAGATTATGGGACTCCAAGCCGTTTGATACCTTAGCCGATTTAAGGTCTTGTGCGAGTTTGATTCTGTTATATCTCTTCAAAAAGCTTAAAATTGGATTACTAGAAGAGACCGATCATGTCTTTAGGTTAGCATTTGGGACTAAGTCTTATCCTGTAGGAATTATAAAAAATATAGAAGTTCACATAGGAAAGTTGAAACTCTTGGAACACTTCTATGTTATAGACATGGAGAAAGACCATACGACCCCTTTACTTGTCGAAAGAGGATTCTTCGCAACCGTTAGTGTCGTGATAGATTGTAGAAAAGCCAAAATAGCTGTAGGAGAAGGAATTACTAGGTCAATATTTAGAGTAAAAGAAATCAACCTAGGTGACAAAGAAATACCTTATTAGACTACCCTAGGTAAAAGGAAGTCTTCTACATAACGACGTAGTACGGATGAAATAGGTGCCTGAACCCCCTATTATGTTAAGAAGGACTTCATAGATTACCATTTACACAGAGAATGACAAATTGCAGGGATTCCGAACTCAACCCATTTAAGGATGTTCTAGTGTTTAGAAAGATGGTAGAATTCTTAGGAACTATACCTATCAATCTTAAGGGAAATATTTGGGAGTTGGAAGAGTTGATAGAAAAGAGAATAGATTGGAATAAGCCACCAAAAGAAGGAGATGATGTGTGGCACATTAGGATTGAATTAATTGACCCCGACGGAGAGAGATTCAAAAAGACACTTCAATCAATTCCCACCACTAGGAAATTGTCTAAAAAATATAATCCAAGCGAGATCATCGACTTGGATCACCTTCATGATTTCTAGGAGTGTGACTCCAAGTCTAGCTACAAGACTTGTTAAATAAAGAAAAACGCTTATTGGGAGGCAACCCAATCTTTTATTTCATGCATTTTAGTAGTGTCTTGTATCTTATGTGTCAGTTTAGAGTCATATGATTATGTTAATTATTTTTGTGGGTTATGCATTAATCTTTACAGGAAATAACTAATAGGACTTGCGTGTAAAAAAATTTCAAGAAAGAAAAAAAATTTGTTTACAGACGCTAAAGACGACGTCAGGATTTATCATGATGGCGTCGCCAACCCAGCTATAGTAAACGTATTTTTTTAATTCTGAAAATTAATTTTGTATAATTTCCAGAATTTGTAATTTTTCTAAAACTTGTTGAACACCACTATTACTCTAACACATTTATCCTATCTTTATTGCTTTCGTAGTGTTAAAACCCTAAACTATTACGTTGTATATTATCATTTTGCCGAATTTTACGCTAGGTTAGGAGTTTCATGTGGACGATTCTTGAATGATAATTTAGTCAGGATCATCGTTTCTTCTCTATTATTGAGCAAAACCACGAGAGTGCTAGTTTCTTTCACCTTTTTCTTTTCCCTTTATTCGTTTTACGGGTACTTTTAAGAACATTGTGGACAATGTTCAAAATAAGTGTAGGGGCGAATAAAGCCTTAGAAATGATTTATTCATTTGCCTTTGCTTTATCCTTAAAATAATGTGTAATATACTAAAACATAGCGTACATGATAATTTTGACCTAAATTTAAAATTTTTGTGGCACATACCAATGAAAACTAAGTATTAATAACATCTCATGGATATGAGTTATATGACTAGCACAAAAACCCTATCACTCAAAAAAATTCCACCCAAAATGTGAGGTACGCCCCTAGATCTTTAGGAATATAAGCACCCATCTTTGGTGCTTAAGATAGTTTTACCTTTAGCTTGCTCGAGTTAAAGAATGAGCACTCATGTATGTCGCGTTCATGGATTTGATCGTGCATATGTGGTTTTGTCGCTTTTTCTAGAGCATTGGTATTAGTTAAAATTATATGAGAGTGTACCAGTAGTATATTAAATTTTAGTACTTGTTTTTGTGATTCATCCTGAGACCGCTAGAGAGATCGCATTCGTGTGATTAAGATTTGCTAAATGATAAGAGGCACTAGGATAAACCATATTTTAACCTTGTATTTGTTATTATGGTCTCCTCGATCATATAATTATCCCCACACCCTTGCTGTGCACTCTTTGTTAGTGCAAGGTACCCCTAGTACACCCCTTCGAGCCTATCCTTTTCATGGTTCTCGTAATTCTCTGGTGGATTCTAGATTATTAATGAAGAGCATTGTTTAAACCCACACCAATTGTTTCACCCAAATTGCCTTAGCCTTCCTTGTATATACTCATCTTTAGTACATTATTGTTATCACCTTTGTAAACCCAGTTACTTATTTTGAGTACGTGGTTGCTAAGTCGAGTCTTTTTATTAGTGCATACAGTTTTGGGATGATTGGGACTCATGTTAGTTTTTATTTTATGGAGAAATGGGGAAGAAGTCAAATTAATACCCCTATACGTGCTTTATACACTCCATGTTTGTTGATCCTTTCAATTCGGGTCATTAGATTAGTTAATGTCATTGAGTATCAAAAACTCAAGTGTAGGGGTGTATTTATAAACCCTAGGTCATGTATTATTATGTTTAAGCATGTGGCAGGGTAAAAGTGTACAAAAAAGAGAAAAAAAATAGGTAACGAATAAAAAAATATATAAAAAGGTGGAAAAAAATGTACGGGCTGCCATTTTGCTTATATTTATGTTTATGGCAAGATCCTTTCAGAAAAGAAAAAAAAAGTTGGATATAGAGTTTGTATATCTTAGTCCTAGTATGGTCGAGTCTTGGCTAAGCAACACCTTCGCATGTATTCTTGTATAATAATTAACTCACCACCACCTAAATCTAACCAAAATTCACCCAAGTATATCCCATCTATTTCTGTTTCCGTTTAACTTACACCCATGCATCACAACTGTTTAAAGACCTCTTTGATAGTAATTCCTAGGTGCTTATGCATATACGGTGGAGGTTTGATCATTTACCAAGCTTATGGTAATTTATATGCTATGACATGTAATGACTGTTAATTTTTTATTTCCCATATTGTTATATATCATTATACACCCGAGAGAAAGAGAGAATCCAAACACTTATTGTGAGGTGCTAGTATATAAATTTCGTGCTTTTAATTACGAGGTCTAATCGGCTGTGCCATAAATTATCTTTGAAAAGTAAGTTAAATGCCCCTGATATTGTTATTGTCTAGGTAGAAAAGCCCATTTTCTTGAGGACAAGCAAATCCCAAGTGTAGGGGTATTTGATGAGGTGTCATTTTATACACTTTTTAGGGTCATTTAACCCCTTAAATCATGCAAATATCTCTAGAATACATGCTTAATTATTTCTTTTTATGTTTTTAGCACTTGGATGACATTTGGAGGAAATACACATGACTTGGGCTCATTTGGGGAAGAAACGGACAAGATTACAACACTACACCAAAGTCGACGAAGAAATAGCCACACAGTGGCTGGAGATGGCGTCACAATTATTTGTGACAACATCAAAACATCAAAGAGACGACATCAAGAAATTTGAGATAGCGTCAGGACTTAACCGACATAGTAAAGCCCAAGAAGATTTGGCAAAGCGACGGCATCAAAATTATAAAGTGACGTCATTACGGTTGTTTTTCTATATATACAAACTCATTTTTAGGGTTTTAAGGGTGGAAGTTGGGAGTCATATTAGAAGTACGATTCATAGTAGATTTTAGGTCATTTTTAGTGTTCTCAAACCCTCTTGTAACCACCTATTACTCCATGTTTTAATCAAGTGAAATACATTATCATTTAATCTTTCAATATGTCTTGTTGTTTATCTATTGTTCTTCGCTTCTCTTTTACATGCTATGCTAGATCTTATAGTGTTTGCTTATGATTGCATGAGAATTAGTTTGTAGATCCTTTTAATATTGCTTCTTGTTGATGGGTGTGCGCGTTAAGCTTTAGAAAACTAGCCATAAAGTATTACATTGGCATAGACGTCTAGGGAAACGTGACTGTGTAGAAAGGATACCACCAGTAACAGTCTTCTAACTACCTTACCTATCCATGGTTGATCACCTTTTAAGTGTTTTAATGCAGGTATTAGGGGTCTTGTAATAGTTTTCATACCACCTTACTTGTGTGTTGCCTTAACAGAATATTACGTAGACGTCGGGTTCGTGTAATTCGTTCATGACTTAGGAAATACTTACACATCGCATCACAAGTGTGACAAAGTAATAGAATTAGGAGAAGCAAACTAAGGATCATGCATGATTAAGTAAACACTTTTATTTACCTATACGAGTTTCCACAATAGTTTAGATTTAATTTAGTTTTAATTAGTTTAATTTGCTTAAAACCAAACCCCCTTTAAAACCAAAATTTTAATTTCTTTTTTATAAATATAAAAATACAAAAATAATATTCTTTCAACCCCTTAGACCTTAGTTACGTTTAGTTCGAGCCTTCACAACCTATTCACCTAGAGAACGATAACAACCCCCGAGTCTTGCCTATACTACACTATAACGGTTAGGTACACTGCCTAGGGAGTTGTAAAACTTCTTTGCGAGTTTACAATGACCGCACATCATGTTAACAAAATGAACGCATTTTGGAGAGGATGAGTTCCCACCTTCTTCTCATAAATATGTATGTGCTTGATATTTTGGAGAGAGTAGTTTGGATGGACTCTTGATAATTCCTTTGTTCGGAAGTGCCCTATTCTCTTGGTGATTATGGGAAACAACATTTGTGTGAACCATGGCATTTTTGGCAATGTCACAAATGGGTGCATTGTCAAGTTTGTCCGAAACAACCTTCCATAATGTGTTGATCTTATTGATTACTTCATCTTGTTGCTGCTTGAGTTGGGTCCCAAGACTAGATAATCTATTTTCTTGATGAAAATCAAAATCAGATAGTACCCTTTCAATCTTTAATTGATAATTAGAGGATCCATGGGGTACATTAGAAGAGTATGTCGAGAATTAGCCATTTTGGGGGTTTATGAATTTTTGAGTTCGTGCCAAATTGAAATTTGGTCTATCCTTCCAAACATTAGTGGCTTTGTTAAAATTTCTCGGCTCTTGGTGAATAGTGAACGACTTACCTCCCACTTCATTGTTATGTGATGATGCATAATCAATAAAAGCTTACTCAGGATTTTTCATGTAGTATTGAGTATCATGAGGACCACCACAAATATCAAATGAAGAAGCAAATTTGTTCACTTAAACGGATGGTATAAAGCAAGATGAGCTTCCATCAAGCATTAGAATTGATTTTCTAGCTCAATGAGATGACGGTCGGATGTACTTGGGACATCTTGAGTCAAAGGGATTTCCATGACCTGTTTAGCGAGGTCTCTTGGGTCATTCCAACTCTTGTGGTCATAGAGAGCCATATTCTCTATGAGTTCCCAAGATTCCTCGACGCTTTTGTCACGAAGCTTACCACTAGCCGAATATTTGATAGTGTGCCTTATGGCGGAATTGACATAATCATAAAAGATTTGGACTTGGAGTCAAAGATCGATGCCATGAAGAGGGACTTTTTTAAGTAAGTCCTTAAAATGAGTCCATGCTTTAGTAAGAGATTCACCATGATGTTGTTGGAACATCAAGATGTCATTTCTGAGTTTGGTAATTCTTCCCAGTGGGAAAAACTGAGCAAAGAAAACGGGTAGTGAGATCCTCCCAAGTGGAGATGGATCCCGTGGGTAGACGTTCATGCCAATTGCTAGCTTGATTACGAAGAAAAAATTAAAATAAAAATAGTCAAGTTCTTTCCTTATTTTCAACATTAAGTTCAAGTGATTCACAAGTTTTAGAAAATCCTTAAGATGTTGATTTAGGTCTTCGAACCAGAGTCCGTGGAATGCACATCCGTTTTACACCAAACGGATGGTGTCGGATCGCAGAGGCACCACGTTGTTCCCTTCGGGGAGCTCAATGGGATTTCGATAACCCTCGTGGCTTGGTCGGGAATAATCTCCTAAAGTAGGGGGTGGATTTTTGTCTCCCATGATGGTAAACGAAAAGGAAGGTTTACAAAAACAAAGGGAACATAAAAAAAATAGACTAAGCGAAAGCTACACTAAAAAGAAAAAAATAAAATCTCACTTGATAGAAGTCTTGTGAGTAGACCTAAGCTAGATAGAATCCGAAAGATAGACTATTTCCCAGCAGTGGCGCCAAAAACTTGATACGGTGGGGTGCAACGTAGTAATTTTATGACCCTCCAAGGCAGTGTACCTAATAGTCGTAATGTAGTATAGGCAAGACTCGGGGGGGGGGGGGGTATTATTGTTCTCTAGGGGAATAGTTTGGACAAGTTCGAATACGTATTTTTCTCCAAAGTCAAGGGTTGAAGGAGATTTATGTTTTGTTGCGTTATTATATTTCTTTAGAAAGCCAAGTAAATCTCATGTATTTAAAGAGGAGGGGTTAGATTTAAATCTCATGTTTTAAGAGGAGGTTGATTAAACTACTAAATTAAACTAATTCTAATTATGCAAGAAAAGTAAATTGATGGGGAAAAACTCGTATGGTTAAACAAACGTGTTTACCTATACATGCACTACTCCCTAGTTGTCTTCTCAGATTTTATTACCCGTCACCCTCGTAATGTAATGTGTAAGTATTTATTAATTCAAACACTTAACTCGGAATCCACCCGAAGGTGATCCATATATGAAGATCTAATCACAGGTATCCTCTAATCTAGCCATGTTTCCCAAGACGTCTACGTTATGTAATTTAATAGCTAGTTTTCTAAAGCCTAACGCGCACACCATTAACAAGAAGCAATAATACAAGATCTAACAACTAGGTTTCATGCAATTATAAGAAAAAACAATTAAATTTAACCAAGCATGTTAATTGAAAGCGAAGAACAATTAATCAAACAAACATAGACATATTGAATGATTAATAGGGTAAAAGGACTTCACTTAAATTAAACATGGAGTATGAGTGAGTACAAAAGGGTTTAGAAACCTTAAAAGTCGACCACAATAGCTGCTACAAAAATACTCTACGTTTTCCTCCTCAAAATGTGAAAAATAGGGTTTGTATATATAGAGTTAAGGCCCTGACGTCGTCGCTTAGAAATCCTGACGTCTTTAGCCCGCCGAACCTTCTATGGGCTTCTTTTAGTCAGCTAACTTGACGTCATCACAAAAGGTTGTAACACCGTCTCTTTGAAACTTTGATAGCGTCACATAACATTCTGACGCCGTCTCTACGCACTTTAAAGCCAACTCTTGTGTCTTCGTCTCGTTTCTTCTCAAATCGAGCCCAAGTCACATGCTTTCCTTCCAATGCTTCCTAAATGCTAAAATATCAAAAACAATCGATTAAGTACAATATTTAGGGACATTTTCATGATTTTGGGGGTTAAATGACCCCGAAAAAATATATAAAATGACACCTCATCAATAACTCCAAACAACAAATTTGTCTTGCATCCATGGTGGATAACTCAACGCTTTGTTATAAGAGGTTAGGTCACACTAATATGTGGTTAGTTCAAAACTTAGCTTCCAACAAGCTAGTAAGGAACCTACCAAATTTGGGCTTTAAAAGACACTTTTGTGGTAGGTGTGGTCTAGGGAGTCAAGATAACGCAAACAATAAGACTAGGAATGAAGTGTCAACTACTAGGGTTTTATAGTTGTTACACTTAGATTTGTGATGACATCAAATAACATCACATTTATACTATCATTTATCCTGAATAAGTTACATATTTTTATATAATTATTGCAAGAATGTATACTTAATTGCTTAAAAGTGTTATTTGCAGTAATTGAGGAGTGATTTGTGAAGACATGCTAAAAGGCGTATATTTTGGAGCTAAGACGAAGATATTTGAAGATTGCTAAATTCTAACCAATACGCCGTATCCAGGAAAAGAGATACGGCGTATCAGCGCCAAGTCTTCACAAGAAAACGCGTTCAACCAATTCCCAATACAGCGTATTTACCTTCTTCCATACGTCGTATCCATCAAGATAGCGCACTCCAAGGGATACACCCTAATACACCGTATTGGCTTAGCACCCAATATGGCGTATCCATCTTTTTTCAGAGACTATAAATAGAAGACTCAAAAATGAGTTTTCAGTGTGCAAAATCATATTCTTTATACCATACACATAAAAGATGATTTTCTAAAGAAAAGAAGAGCAACCAAAGGTCAAACATCGATCATGTTAGGATTAAGAAAAAAGACTCGGTCACCCCATGTATTTCTTATTTAGCATAGCTCGTAGTGGGTACAGTAATCGTATGATTTATGGTGTTGGGCCGGGTCTTTACCCACTGTAAGCCCACACTATAGCCCGTTTTATGGGGCGTGTAAGAACTATTTAAACCCTCTCCACACATGGAGAGGGTGTTGGAAGAAATGATTTTACACACACTCTTTAGTGTGTTTTCTCCCATCCATCTCTCTCTCTCTCTCTAACTCTCTCTAGTCTTATTTTATGTGAAATTGGGATCCTACAATTGGTATCAAGAGCTATAGGGTGGATTAAGTGATAGTGGTTTCTTGTTTGAGCTTATCGGATTTGACATTTGGTATCACTCACCACGGGTGGGTTTAGTGTTTCATTGTGGTTCGTGTTTGTGCTTATAATAGACATCGGAATTTTTTATCCATCTTATTTTATTTCTGTTCGAATTTTTTTCTTGCCGTTAATTTGTTTTGAAATTCCACAACTTCTTTAATTGGTCACGGATTATTTTTTTTTTGCTTTATTTTTATTTCATCTTCGTGAAGTATATTGTGTTTAAACATATCTTAGTTTAAAACTGTTTAATTTGAATTTGTTCTTATAATTTATCTCGTGGTGTATTAGGCTTATACTCCTTGTTACCAATTTGCATATGGGTCAAACTGTAATTAACATATGAAAGTTTTCTTTTGGTCTCCATTTATATACGCCTATTTTAAAACTTTCTCGTGGCTGATTTTATTTGAAATCATGTCCCACTTTTGATGTTTATTGGCATTTCTTTTCAAGAAAAAAAAATCATGGTTTTTTTTGTGGTCTTAACTCTGTTTCGTCTACAAAAGCTTCAACCTTTCAAAACCAACTTTTCAAGCGGCTTATTAGTATAACGTTCTTTTCTTTTCAAAATTTTCCAAGCTTTTTGGTTTGCTTAATATTTGTGGTCCACACCGGTTGAAAGCCAGGAAACATAGATCCACATTTTTAGCTCTTGTACGACTAGGACGTTTTGTTTGTATTGCAACGAGACAAAACCACAAAAAGTGTTTGCGTTTTAAGTTGTTTCTTGCTTGCGTTTTGCTACATTCTTGACTGCGTTTTGGTGAAGATACAGTTGCGTTTTATGTTTGAGGTCAAGAATAGTACGAGTGTGACAAGGACTTGTGGTCCAACTTTATTTGCTAGCCAAGAAACAAAAAATAGTACATGCTGTGTTTTGATTTTTCTCTTGCGTTTTGTCTTCTACAACAACGATACACTTGCGTTTTGCAAGAGATTGAAGACCCATTTACAAGAAATTAAAACGTCACTCTGTCTAAAATTTTTAAACCTTGCGTTTTGCACAAAATCTTGTTGCGTTTTGCTTATAGAAATTTTGCATTTTGCTGTGATTAATGTTGCGTTTTGTCGAGTGCATCTTGCGTTTTGCTCATTGCGGTTTGTCTAGTGCAATCTTGCGGTTTGTCTAACTCATTCGTGCTTATTTCGAGTTGTTTCGGGTTTTTATGGTTTCAAGTGACGTTCAACGACGGGACGTGAGACCTATACCATTGCGATCGTAATCCGTTTTCGATCGACGTGGTATATTTATTTTACACCGACGATAACTGTACGCGTTCAAAAGATCAAATAATACAAACGTTACATTTTATAACATTTCATCGAAGAGGACACAGTTACTGTAGGGCGGGAAGTTTTTCATTATACCAAAATTCGAATGTTACAATTATGGTCCCTAGACTTCGACATGTTTCACATCTTTCACTTGTTTCATAAGAGGGTTCTTAATTTTGTTTGAAAGGTTAAATGAAAAGGTTCAAATGGTTTTGTTTCTGAAAGGGTTTATATTTAAAGTTTCATTCTAGATTTAAAAGGTTCAAGTTATATATTAATTTACTCTTTCAACCCTTCATTAGCAAATAACTTCACCTTTAGTCCTATATTAATAAAAAGTTCAATTTTAATCCTTAAACTTTATAAAAAGTTCTATTTTCACGGTTTCTTCTTGATTTAGTAAAATCCCGCGAAATACTCACGTGTTTTCTCGGTTTAATCAAGACTTGTAAAATCCCGTGAACTAGATTTCCATTCTCAAACCACAACAATATCACTTAATCTACTTAAGATCCTTAATTTAATCTCACACAGCGAATTTCAATGGAATCTTCAAATTCAAATTCAAAAGAGAGAGAGCTGCAACTGACGCAACGTCTCGTAAAACAAAGGCACTCCCACTGCATGGCATGGTTTGAACAGCTCGAAACACATCTTCATGATCTCTATCTCAACAGTTCACCTCATGCTGTTGATGCATTTAAACCAGCATTTCACTCATTCTTCGGTGAAGAGCATCAGACTTTCAGATTGAAGATGTTCCATAATCTGGATCAGATAAGGCTACAACTTGAAAGAGATAATCTTCTTGAGGTTAATCCAAGGACTTACCTTGAAGCACTCCGAACACAATTCAAGGAATTTTTTGCATCAAAAAGGGTAAATTCATTGGAACATCTAGATCAATGTTGGCAAAAAGATTTCAAAGAATACACGTCCTGTGAACCTGATACTTACAAACGTAATTTACTTGAGAACCTGGATACACTTGAAGCGGTCATTCATAGAGCTGTAATTACATTACAGCTACAGTCACAAGATGTTAAGATAAATCTGGTTCAAGCAGTGGATGACAGCTTGATTGTCTCGAAAAGCAGTAGGATAGAGTCAGAAAACAACAATGCACTCAGCAAATCAATGAATGAAACTCAGCTACAACAGCATAAGAGTTTGGTCACTGAGAGTACAACATTGGAGGTTAATTTAAACACATACGTTAAAGCATTGGATGCTGGGTCGGTTATTACAGAAAACAGCAGGACTAATTCAGGTAAGCATGATACAAGCAGCAGTTCAAAGACTTATATTACACATGCTGTGGATGCATATATCAGACCAGTAAATGACCAAGTGCCATTTGCTGAGGTACAATTGACTGCTCAACATAATGTCCTTGCTAATGAACAACAACATACTGAGCAATCTGAACCAAGTTATGACACATATCTGTTGGAAAATGTTGATAGCAATACCACTCCGGACTTAACAAATATGTGTCATAGGGGAGGAGAGATTGACCAGGATGCTAAACAATATCAAGCAAAAAGTCCTTTGCTTAAGGCTGAGTTTCTCAAAACGAATGATATGGTTGAAAAAGAAGTTTATAATGAACTTTCAAACAGATTTTTACAACTTGAAAAACATTGTATTTCACTTGAAATTTCAATACAACAAAAGGAAGAAAGTTTTCAAAGTAACAAACCATGTAAAAACCAGGATGCTCCTGAGTTTTGTGAATTTTTTGAGATAAATGATTTGAAAGCTCAGCTACAGGCCAAAACCACACTAATTTGCAACTTGAAGAATCAAATTAAAAGTGTGAAGGAAGCAAGTAATGAAGCCAAGGTTAAACATGAAATTGATGTTTTGGAAACAATAAACATTGAACTAGAAAGTAGTGTGGCTAAATTACTTGCAGAGAATGAGAAGTTAAATAAGGAAAATGAGCATTTAAAACAGACTTACAAAGAACTTTATGATTCTATCAAAAAGACACGAATTCAGACGAAAGATCATAATGACTCACTGATTGCTCAAGTAAATAGTAAGACTGTTGAAAATGCTGATTTAAAGGCTCAGATTCAGGAAAAGGTTTTTGCGAATGTAGCATTGAAAAACGAATTAAGAAAGTTAAAAGGAAATAGCGTGGATACTAAGTTTGCAAAACCATCAATCTTGGGGAAACCGGTTTTACAACCACCCAGAAACCAATCAGTTGTTAGACAACCGAATGCATTTAAATCTGAACGACCTAACTTTTCTAAACCACGGTTTGCCTCCCAAGTTGATGTGAATAACGTTTTGTCAAAACCAGTCACTCCTCATTATTTGCCTAAAGTTCGAGAACATGTGCTTGCAAAACCTCATCACGTGATAGCACCTGGCTCATCTAGGAATAGTCAAGAAGAATCGTATGGTTCAAATGATATGGCTCATAATCACTATCTAGAGGAAGCTAGGAAAAAGACACAAGAAAGAAATAGGAATTCAAAACCTAATGTGATGCATACTACTAGTTTACAAAACACTACTAATGGTAGCAAACCAAATCCTAGGAGCAACAATCAAATATCTAGGAGTTTGCCTGTATCTAAGAGTAGTTGTGAAATGTCAAATAGTATGTCGCTAGTAGATCACTCTAGGAATTCTAATTCCTTTTCTGACTCCAAACACTTTGTGTGCTCAACCTGTCATAAATGTGTCTTTAATGCAAATCATGATAATTGTATTACAAAACTCCTGAAAGAGGTGAATTCTCGTGCTAAGGTTCAATCACCTAAGACTAGAAACAACAACAAACCCGTTGTACCAAAGAGTCATACTCAGAAACCTGGTAGGCAGATTGCTATAGGACAAAGGTTTTCTCCCAAGAAGTCTTCCGCTGTGCATGAGAAACCAAACAATTCTAGATCTTGTCTTAGGTGGAAACCGACGGGTAGAATTTTCAAGATTGCTGGTCTTAGGTGGATACCTACTGGAAAGATGTTCACCGATGACACAACCAAAGTTGACAGTGAACCTTCAAATGGTTCAAATGATGATATCACTAACTCATATGAATGCGATCAAACTCTTAATGTCAGTGCAGGCACTACTAACTTAAGTGCAGGTACATCTTGTAATCTTATAAAGGAAAGACTTAAAGTTTGGTTGCCGAAAAGACTGATATCTCATAAACCAGTGGTTCAAGGGATTCTAATCTGATGCACATTAACAATGATGTCTGTTCACATCAGTTCAGGCCTCGCTCTTCAATGACAAATGGCGTCTGCTGACAACACTTCAGGCCTCGTTCCTTAAAAGAAAAGAAAAGTGTACGCTTCAGTGCGCTTTATCTTCAGAAGAAGAGAAATCTTCTTGTTTTTGACCATTCTTATCAACATGACTTATGCTTGTTCCATGCTCGTTCTATTATCAAGTGGGTCAACATACCTTGGACTGTATCGTTATTCACTTGTTCAATCAAAAATGGCAACCTCATATGCAATTTTTAAGGGGGAGAAGTGTGAATTAACTACATGTTGATTAATGTTTGAAAATGGTCATACGGCTCCTGAACACATCAGTCCAGGACTCGGGCATCAACTTATGACGCCTGGACCTATCAGTTCAGGGCTCGTACCACAACCTCCTTCTCCAACACCTAATGTTCCACCAACAAAGAATGACAGGGATACGTTATTCTGCCCAATGTTTGATGAGTACTTTAATCCTTCACCAAGTGTTGCTCAACCTGTTCTTGAAGTTGCTGTTCAAGACACACCTTCTACAAGTATCTCACAAACCATTAAAGAAGCACAATCTCATGTTATTCCTACTAGTGTTGAAGAAGATGATCATGGTATTGTTTTGCACACATGGATAATGATCTGTAATTTGGTCTTCCAATTCCAGAACCTAGTTCTGAAGAATCCTCTTCCCGAATTGTTATCCCAACCTACGTGCATTCAGTAAATCAACCACAAGAGCACATCGAAAAATAGACCAAGGATCATCCGCTTGACAAGATTATTGGTGATCCTTCCAGACCGGTATCCACAAGACTCCTACTACAAACCAAAGCCCTGTTCTGCTACTATGATGCTCTCCTCTCTTCAAGTGAACACAAAAGTTATAAAGATGCATTAACCAAATCCTGTTGGATTGATGCCATGAAGAGCTCCATGAGTTTGAACATTTGGAGATTTGGAAGCTAGTACCTCGTCCAGATCAAGTGATGATTTTTACCTTGAAGTGGATTTATAAGGTGAAATTAGATGAACTGGGAGGTGTTCTGAAAAACAAGGCAAATCAAGGAGCAAAAGGAAAATGGAGTGGTTGAGCTTTACTTCGTCGGTACAGAATTTCAGCTTGCAGATATCTTCTCCAAACCTTAGGACAAGAAAAACTTGAATTTCTCATGAAAAAGGTTGGAATGCAAAGCATGTCTCCGGAAACGATGAAAAAGCTGGCGGACGAAACTGAAGAGTTATGGTGGTATCTCTTCATGTATCATATGTAAATATATAAAACCAGAAAAACACAAAAAGATTTTCATTTTTTTATAAAACTTTTCAAAAACAAAATACAAAAATATAAAATCAGAAAATACCAAAAATATGTTTTTCATGACATGTCTTCTGGCATCGATAATATTTACGGCGTTAGAAATGCCATTCAATAATGACACGGTGCTGTAAATAAAGTTCGAACAGAAGTTTCAAATGTTTTTCAAAACATGTCAAAAATGGCTTGCTATTATTTCTGATATGCAACCCGGTTTTCAAAATGAGGAAAGCACGTCGCCAAAAAGACGGCGGTTGTCATAACAATGGGTGAATTAAGTTCTCCCGGGCATGGATAACTTTATATCGGTGACCATCGATCTTATGGACGCTTCAGTGACATTATCGCTCACCTTGTTCTTAGATGAGAAGCTTCTTTTTAACCAATGATTTTTGTCTATGAATTCTTCTAAAAATTATTTGTGTTACACGTGTTGAAAAATGTTGTTGTCGTTCAAAAACCAAATCAGTCATCTCAGTTTCTCATCAGAAAAATTTTTAAAAAATTTTCTATCACTCAAACAATGTCTACAGCTCTTTAAATAGAAAACGGGACATTATTTTGAGGGGAGTAGGAGAACGTGCTTAATAAATTTCTTCAAAATGATCTCTTCCAAACATGGAGTAAACAAAAAAGGTTTGACAGTAAGATATTATTTAAAAGGGGAGTTAATGTATTTTAACTCATTTAAGCTTTAGATGTTACTCGTTTCATCCTTTAAGGTTTAGAATGCTACATATGGTAATTAGGAACTCACGCCTTTTAACTTGCAACTAGAAGGACCTAGGTTACCAAGGGTACAAGTTTTATAACCCGAACGAGTTGTCTCAAATATATTGATTATAAATCATGTTCGAATTAACCATTTGAAAAAGTGTTCTAATCAAATCAGAATCAGTTTTCGACATTATAAACAAAGTTTCAAGAAAACTCGACCACTCAAACAAATACAATAAATCTTTAAATAGAATACGAGTCTTTGTTCGAGGGGAAGACAGTGTTTTCGAATTATCTTCAACAAGTCACGGTAATTATATGGAAACAGTTTTAACTTAATGATATAATCTGTGGGGGACGTTAATTTATTTTAACTCCATGAGCTTCAGTTGCAGACAGTTAATAACTTAATGGGCCTTAATTAATTTCATGATTAGTGGCTTAGGCTTAAAATACAGACGACCAAGATTTGCCAACACCTTATAGTTTAAAAAGGTTAGATTGTTTGGAAATAATCTTACGTAGTTTTAGGAAGCCTTGAAGTTGATGATCATGTTCTGTGTTTCATTTTAATATATCCCCCTATCAGTCAATCACTATGCTTATTTTAGTAGGAGTTGAATTCTGTGGACAAAAGAGGTTACAATAGGTTTGATTAGTATGGTGTTCCTTTAGATAGTCGGTATCTTTACAAAGAAGAAATGTGTACATTCTGGGACTTAGTTGCCTTAAGAGTTATCATTTCGGCTATTTAGAGGGTATAATGTGAACATCCGGGACTCTTAGTTGACTTGATGTTTTTATTATATCATCATTATCCATATAAGAGAAATTCATAATTACGGGTTATTATTTTACTTTGGTGTTATTGTTTCGAATTAATTGTGTAATTCGGATATTTGCTTTTACACATCATGTCTTCTCAATGCGGCATGCAAGAAAGCCGTGTATTACTTTAAGAAAGGATTGCTGCTCGGTGGGTATGCTGTGTAAGCTTCTAATGAAGATGAAGCTTGCTTCGACATAAAAATTCAATACATTCCAAGGTTTTCAGGTGGAAGGATCTGGTATTACTCTAGAGGTTCTGATGAGCCAATGGACAAGTTCTGGTAGCTCATGACAACTACTTTCTTAATCTATTATGAACGTTCATGATGTCTCCAATGATGAGGAAAACAAAAATAGCATCAAAACTGAAGCAAGAGTAGTTGCAGAGAAACAAGCTGATTATGTATAACCAATTTATCTCTGTCATATGCTGTAAACTCAGATTCAAATCAATGGTGGATGTTCCTATTCATCAGAGGACCTTGTTGTCCAATGAACTCCACTCATGGAAAAAACCATGTTATATCATTGGTTACTGAAAAGACAGCATCAACACCTCACACCACCAACCAACACAGCTCCATGTTCAAACTGTGTTCGACCACGTGATGGAAAGGGACTTTTCAAAAGGAGTTTAGAAGTGATGGTTGGTTGCAAGGAAAACTAGAGATGGACAAGATTATTTGCAGAGGACAGTGTGGACTATCTATACTGGATTTAACCTGTCAGGTTTCCAGTTTTTCATATCATATTTTGTCATCAATTAGTAGGTGTGGTAATCAGTGTTATGTGTCAGTTTAATGAATTGTTCATGAGTTTCTCGTTAAACTCCAAAACATTTATAAACTCATCATAACTGACACTAACAGAATCCCTTAGTAATTTAGGGGGAGCATATATAGGTTCTAATATTGGCTTGTATTTAATCAGACCACATTTTCTCCTAAATTTTCTAACATATCTAAATCAATTGAGATCCTAAATCTCAAAGGGTTTGAAATTTTTGATCATGGGAGAGAATGTGATTTAATATTAAATTGATTAAATATGTAATCTATGTAAGACTCAAGCAGGTACTCCTCCCTCCATGTGCAAAACCATTCGAATTTCGTACGCACATGTTGAGGGGGAACAGTTGCATGAATCAAAACAATCGGAGGATTACTTATGCTTTGATGTTTACTTCGCCCGTACCTGATTGTTTTCATAAGTTTTATGGCGAAGTGACTGAACCAAAAGAACGCGACATGTATTTACTTTATCTGTTTAAGGATGGTATGGTTGGTACATGTTCCCATGATCCCGCCAGTGACGGAAGGGATTCTGCCCAAGGGTTAATCCACTAGTTAGTGTAGACGTCCGTAGTATAATTATAAAAGGAGTAATGTGAGAATAAGGGAATAGTGCGGATGAGATGACGCTAGTATTGGTAACATACCACAAGGTAATTGTAATGAAGTCTCGCGTAAGCACCGAAGGGGTTGAAGTCTCACAACACCCCAACCCACTACCACCATTCCTCCATCACTCCAAAAACTATTATTAATTCATCATTATGAAAAAAAGAAATGTTAAGATAAAGGGTGAAGAAAGCAACCCTCCTTATAAATTAGCAGAACCGAGGGTCACTTCATATGCTGTACAGAATCGCATGGTTTGATTGGTTGTATTGAAGACAGTATCTTGGTCCCAGTGCCTACGCTGCACAACACCACTCCCTAGCCACTCAAGATCCCTCAAAGGATTCTTATTTCATTTCTCACGGAGATCAATACATTTCTATCGTCTCTCTTACTCCGAGTTAGATGATATTAAAAAGGTGGCAGTCTGCTCCAGCCTCCGACTACTAAAAACCAAAAATGCACTATTGAGTCTAGAGCCATGAGATCATCCATAAATCTCATTAGGACACTAATACAAACTATGCTTGCTCATCACACAATGTGATAACAAGTAAAGATCTTAAGAGTCCTACGCATTATCCTCGTGGTATTGCCAAAACATCCGAGTGATACGAAAGTACTCACAATGAAGATGGAAATCCTTCTAGAGCCAACATCAACAAGCTCTTGGAGGGTGACATTTGAGATCCTCTTTGAGGAACCAAGCTTGTGCTAACTAGAAGAAAACGATGATGCGATTCCTTATGATTAACTTGTTACGTATATGTATTGACGAGGAGCTTTTGATAAAACCTTTTTTTGATGTGCTCAACAAACTGATTTTCAGAGGTCATTGACTGTGTTACATCTTTCTAAACAAAGTTTTGTTTTGGTTGAATTTGATTTTATGTTATTAATAACCATCGAGTGTGTCATAAAAACGCTTTTATGTGTGGCACGCGACTGATTTTCAAATCCATTCTCGTTTGAATCAGTGGGTTTTTATCTACTGGGTCTACTCTTTCCGTGCTTTGTCTACTTTGAGACGCTCCGGTTTGAGAACGGCTAGTACAGCTCTGCGAAACCCTGTCAAAGGATTCTTGGAGTCTAACTGTCCACAGGCTGTATTTATATGATTAAAGGGTGGAACCGTTGGTCCTTGCAACATTTTTCAACGAAAAGTGATCAAAGACACTTCGTGTGTTTATTACTTACGTCTTTTACTTGCAGGAATCCGACACCGGTGGCAGTGCTGGACAGAGTCATGTCAATTCACAATCCCTGCTTCACACTTCATATTTCTAATTAAAGACATCATGATAGCTGAAAGACCTACTACACAGCTTCCGTAACTCTGATGCTTGCTATCATGTTCCAAAAAGGTGTGAGCATGCCGGTCCGAAGGTCACAACATCACATAGAGGCAATACTTCACAACAAGATGGATTAAGAGTTTACTGTGGTTATTGATCTAAAGAAAAGCTCAAAGATCATCAAGTCCACAGAACAAAGCTCAAAAGATCACTACTTGATGTAAACATAGATAAATTGTTGAAGATATTATAAGACTACAAGCAAAGAATCAAGATTTAATACTCAAATATAATGCTAGGAATCAATTGTATTTTAATTTATGGGGTGACCTCCATAGGGGGAGATTGTTAGGATTATGATAATCATGTAAAAGACTCCGGTCCACACCGTGTCTTTTATCTAGCATAGGTTAGCTAGTAGTCTTAGTATTAATCGTTTAGTTATCGTACGACTTATGGTGTTGGGGCGGGTCTTTACCCTTATGTTAGCCTATTCCATAGCCCACCTAGGGTACAAAAACTCTTGTATTTAAACCCCCTCTCAGCCATTGAGAGGGGTCGGATGTTCATTTTATCACAAACTCACACTAAGTGATTTTCTCTCTCTATAACTCCCACTTTCTCTCTCTAGATAATTTGGCATACATTTATCATTACGGCTTGTGTTATGATTCCAAATATACTACATATTCTATGTTCAAACTCTATCTTGTAATCATGCTTTGTATTGTTCTTAACCTCGTCTTAATTTCAATCAAATGTATTTTGCAAAACAAATAAGTATAGGGGAATTTATCTGGTTTTTAGAACCAAGTTCAAACATGTTAAATAATTTGTTTAGATTAATTCACCTCAGTTTCGAGTCATATGAGTAAATTGTTAAATCTCAGGTTTTATGCAGCTATTTGTACAGGAACTAACTTATGGAATCAAGTGCAAGAAATTTTCATCAAAAAAACAAAATTTTCATTTTCACAGAACGTGGAGACGGTGATTTACACGCGACGCCGTCACCACGACACCTATGACAGGGTCACAAAAACCCTGACTGTGTCAAACGGCCCAAGTCCAGAAATCTTAAAGTTTTTATATTATTTTTTACATATAACGTACATAAAATGTTTGACAATTTCTCTCATTAAATCTTTACTGCTTTATCGAGGTGTTAAACCCTAAAATTCATTTGTATATTTGTATATCGCACTTTTTACGCTTGGTGTAATTGTCTTTGTCTTTGATTTACAGGTTATATTTGACGAAAAGAAGCTTGGAAGTTCTTAGGAAGTTTCATTAGACGACTCTTGGAGGATGATTTAACCAGTTATCGCATGTTTCTTCTCCATTATTAAGCAAACCAGGGGAGTACTAGTTTCTTTTACTTGTATTATTTTCCCTTTAATTTGTTTTTACGGGTACTTTTAAGAACATTGGGGACAATGTTCAAGTTAAGTGTAGGGGAGAAATAAGCCTTAGAAACTATTCCTTCAATTTCCATTTGGTTTGTCCTTAAAACGATGGGTAATATATCGAAACATAGCATAAAAAGGTAGATTTGACCAAATTTTTTTTATAACACGCACCAACGAAAACCGAGTATTAATAGCATCTCATGGATAGGTATTTATATGACTAGCACAAAAACCCTCAGAATTCCATCCCAAAAATGTGAGGTTCGCCTTTAGATCTTTAGCAATTCGGGTATCCATTATTGATACCCAAGATAATTTTACCTTTAGCATGTTCGAGTTAAGGTTCGAATACAGTCATATGTGTCTATTCCGTCGTTACGGATGTGTACGTATGGTCTTTGTCACCTTTTTTGGAACATTGGTATAGGTTTAAAATTATATGAGTGTACCGGTAGTATATTAAATTCTAGAACTTGTTTTTGTGATGCACTCCGAGACCGCATAGTGAGAACTAGGATTTGCTAGATAAGAGGCACTAGGACTAACCCATGTTTTAAACCTGTAATTGTTATTTTGGTCACCTCGATCATATAACTATCCCACACCCTAGCCATGCACTCATTTTTAGTGCAGGATACCCCTAGTACACCCCTCCGAGCCTATTCTTTTTTCATGGTTCTCGTAATTTTCTAGTTAAGCCGGACTATTAATGAAGAGCATTGTTACCATTGAACCAATTGTTACATCTAAATCACCTTAGCCTACCTTGTAGGTACTCGCTTTTAGTACATTATTGTTTTAACCCAAGTTAATTATTTGAGTACACGGTTGCTAAGTCCTTATCCTTGTAAATAAAGTTTTCGGTCGATTGGGATTCATGGTAGTATTCATCTTATGAAGAATTGGGGAAGAAGTAATTTATTACCCCTAATAGAGCTCAATAAGCTCCATGTTATTTTGATCCACCTCAAATCGGGTCATTAGTTAGATTATTATGAGTTTTAAAACTCAAGTATAGGGGTGCATTTATAAGCCTCAAGTGATGTATATAAAAAAAAGAGAAAAACATAAAAGAAAAATAAAAGAGATTGATGTAGAGTTGTGTAGAGTTTGTATATCTTGTTCGAGTTCTTGGCTTCACAACCAAATCAGTGTGTATTCTTATAAATAATTAGCTAACCCTTTCACTCCAAATTCACCCAAAAGCCACCCAAATATATCCTATCTGTTTCCATTTCCATTTATGTTATCTTACACCTACACATCACAACCCTTTAAAAGCCCTCTTTGATAGTAATGACTAGTACTTGTGCCTAGTGGTGGAGGTTTTGATCCTTTACCAAGCCTATGGTAATTTGTATGCTATGACAGGTAACGAGTGTTAAATTTTCCATTTCCATATTGTTATAATTTACTATACACCCGAGTGAAAGAGAGAATCCAAACACTTATGTGAGGTGCTAGTGTATACTTTCCGTGCTTTTAATTACGAGGTCTAGAAGGTTGTGTTGTAAATTGCTTTTAAAAAGTAGGTTAAATGCCCCCAATATTGCTATTGTCTAGGTAGAATAGCCCATTTGCTTGAGGACAAGCAAATCCCAAGTGTAGGGGTATTTGATGAGGTGTCATTTTATACACTTTTTTGGGGTCATTTAACCCTATAAATCTTGCAAATATGCCCAAAACACGTGCTTAATCATTTATTTTTGTGGTTTTAGCATTTGGAAAGCTTTTGGAGGAAATACACATGACTTGGACTCAATTTGGGAAGAAACAGGACAAGATTGCAGCTTTACACAAAGTGACTTTCAAAGAGTGCGTACAGTGTCTGCGGACGGCGTCTAGATTTATGGCGACACCGTCAGAGCTTACATGCGACGATGTCAAGACCTTTGTGACGGCGTCGGAACGTAACCGCTTTAATGAAACCCTAGAAGATTCGGCGAAGCGATGGCGCCAGGATTCTTGCGATGCCGTCGCGATCTATTTCCTATATATACACATTCGTTTTTTGGGGTTTTAGTGTGGAACTTTTGGGATACGAACTTT
>BQNB010015156.1:0-71756 GCA_026074375.1 Tanacetum coccineum | reverse complement strand
GGAAAAGGCAAAATAAGCTTAACAATTACCTATGCTAACCTAAAAAGCTATTAAGAGCTAAAAAGAGCTTATGAAATAAGCTAAATAAGCTAAGATGAGAATAAAAAAATAAGCAATCCTACACCTAGGCTAGCAAAACAGTCAAAAGCCAAGTTTGGGCTTAAAATTAAGCCAACAAATAAGCTTTTCAAAAGCTGAAATTTTGAGGGCTTATACAAGAGGTTATAAGCTCTTTGAATAAGCCAAGAATTTGGGCTTTATAACACAACAAGACAAAGAAAAAGGGGCTTAAAATCTCCCCTTTGCACCAGGGGAGATTTAAGCTAAACTTAAGTGGCTTATTTGACAGCTTATTAAAAGCTGTCAAATAAGCTCAAATTAAAAAGAAAAATGAAAACAGATTGAGTTTCCTAGCTTATGGACTTGTGCACAAAGTTTTGACTTTTAAAAATCATTTTAGATTGCTGAATTTTGATGGTGAAAAAGGGTGGTGAATTTTTAAAACTGCTACTCAAAGACTTGGTGAATTTTGACTCACCAAAGTCAAAAGACAAAGGAGTTTTGACAGCTTCTTAACACACTCAAAACACACTCTTTTTGACACTTAAACTCAAAATCCAAGTGCTTAACTAAATAAGCACTTGGTGTTTTCTTAAAACACACAGTTTCAAAAATACTTCATAAAACTTTGTGAAAAACAATTTTCAAACTAACAAACTTGTAAAAACAGCTTAAAACTAACTCAACCCTTAAGCTAAAACTAACCTAATGACACCAACCCATACACAAAAATATTTTGACCCGTTTTAAAGGTTGACCCAAACACCCCTTTAATTAAAACTGTCACAACTAATTTGAACTTAAAACTGATTTACAAACTAATTAAGCCAGAACCTTTTAGCTACTCACACTAATCTTAACCTACTAAAGCTAATTAAGCACTAAAAACTACAGCTTATTAATAAGATTAAGCTAGTTTATCAGCTAGCCTACTACACTAATATGACAGTTTTAAAAGTAAAACTAAGGTTACACAGATTTAACCTAATGAAAACTTAACACAGCTAGAGATTAAGCCTAAACACAACATAATTAAAGAGAATTTAAGCAAATTGAATTGAAATAAGCAATTGATAAAGCTACAATTAAGCTAAAATTGAAACTTAAGGAATTGAACCTGATGCTTTTGGAGTCTCAGCATTTAAGCCACTCTAGTAGAGTGAGTGGCTTAGAAAACAATCACCTAAGTGGCACCTTGCCTTTAAACCAGCTTAATAAGCTAAATGAGCTTATAAGAGCTTATTACTTCCCTATAGCTTCCAATCTTGCTCATCTTGAATCCAAATGAAAACTTTTTAAACTAAATGAGCTGAAAACAGTATTTAAAGACTTTTACAAAGTTTTAAACTGAATTTGAGCTTATTAACAAGAATAAGCTCAAAAGAGCTTATTAAAAGCTTATTGAGTGAAAATGACTTAAATTTGAAAACAAAGAACACGAATGCTTGTAAACTGGATTGATATTACTAGAATGGTGAAGTACAAGCTTGAAGGAAGATAGTACAAGAGCTTAAAGCTGAATTACAAAATACTTAAAGAAAATGCTTGAAAAACAAGAAAAATACAAACTGAAAATTAAAAGCTACTCTAACTCCCCTTTAAACTTCTGTCTTCTCTTTCTTTTATAGGCTGCTAATGTGCTTGTTTTGTGAGAGCAAGACCAAAAAATCATCTCAACCGTCGAATACACCTTGGGGATTTGTGGGATTGCCAAATAGGCTTAGGGTTTTAGTGGAGGAGGGGGGAGGTGTTTGTTCATGGGGTTTTTGAGGTGTAGGGTAAAAAGGGTGAAGTTAAACCCGTGAGTGGGTTTTTGTGTTTTAAAAATGGCGGGAAAAAAGGTTGTACGGGGGTTGGGGATGACAGGGTAATAGTTTGGGATTTTGGCAAATTTGGTCCCTCATGGTTAATGGTGTTATTGCATACATGGTCCTTGTGTTTATAACCTTTTGGGGACTTGGCAAAACAAGTCCCCAAGAGTTATATAACTCTTTGCAAGGTTCGTCCTTGGTGTATACAAGTTTGGGGTGTTGGCAGAACTGCCCCCCCACTTGTTACTTTGAGTGAATTGCAAAATCGGCCCTTGTCTTCTTTTTTCTCTTTTCTCTTATAAATATAAGTTTAAGGGTTTGGCAATTTCAGTCCCTAAACTTATATTTCTTTGACTTTGGCCTCGGGGTTGACTTGGGTTGACTTTGTCTTTGACCAGTTGACTTTTCTGTTGACTTTTTGACTTGATTGACTTTCCGGCTTTGATTTGGCTTTGTCTTTCACAGTCTTTTCCATTCCGAGTCCGGTTTTGTCGTTTTGGCTTTGTTTTTCGTCCTTTTCTTAGTTATCCGTTCCTGCACAATACAATTAGCAAAACAAGCATATATTTGGCATTCTAAGTCCGTTTTTGGTTATTTTAGCTCGTTTTTAAAGGTAAAAGGTATGTGTATTTAAGCACATACCAGCCGTGGGCTAGGAGTAAGCAACAAGAGAGATATGTTGTTTTTCTTAAGTAAAATAATGGATGTGTGTGTTTACTTCTTACTAGCATAAGTCTTATATACTACAATGGACTAGTCAAGACCACTATTAAAAGTCCAAGACAAGATGAGTAGATTAAGGGAAAGTCTTGGTCAAGATAGAAGAAAGTCTTAAGGTTTAATGAGCTAGGGATTGTACAATATCAAGTTGGTGATCTTTGTGAGCTCAATGTCCTCTCTTGTGGACATTATCCCATGAAAATAAGGAGAGGAGGGGGTTTCTAGTTGTGTTTTTGATATTTAACAAAATATCTTGTATCATTTGAAGTTTTTTGTAGTATATGTTAAGTGTAGATGTATATTTTGTAAAGTATATGGCTTGGTTTGCTTATTTTATGTAAAATTTGGCTAGGGTGGTAAATGTGGGTGCATTTTTATAAAACTTTAGGTATTGGGTATAAAAATAGGTATTTGTTAAAGCGTAGAAAAGTTTTGATGGTTCCGGGTATGCCTAAACATATTTTATCGTGAAACGTAAACACTTTACGTAACTAATAAAAATAAAATGTGCAACGTTAATAATAATTATCCTTCAAATAATTATCTAACACTTGCTTGACACAAACATTTAATTGTTTGATGCCTGTTTATATTGAATGAAAATTTTTAGCTTACGCGATTTAACTTAACGATTTCAATTTAAAAGCAAATGCGTACAATACTAAAAATAAATAGTGAATTTATTGACGACGCACAATGACCCTAAAACACAGGGTGTTATAGTCTTCCCCCGTTAAATGAGCCTTGTCATCAAGGTTTAAGAGGCGGCACTTGACGATGGTGCAGTCTTTGTGAAGAGGTGTGGATATTTCATCCGGAATTGGTCTTCACGTTCCCATGTTAACTCAGGACCTCTTCTAGAGTTCCATCGAACCTTGACAATTGGGACATGGCTTTGCCTTAACCGTTTGACTTCACGATCTATGATTTTGACCGGTTCCTCGACAAAATGAAGCTTGTCATCAATGTGTAGTCCATCCAACGGAACGGCTAATGGTTCATCGGCATAGCACTTCTTCAAGTTGGATACATGAAACGTATTGTGAACCCTGCTCAGCTCTTGAGGAAGTTCAAGCTTGTAAGCAACGGATCCAACCTTTTCTAACACTTTGAAAGGTCTAACATATCTAGGGTTTAGCTTCCCCTGTTTTCCAAAACATACTAGTCCTTTCCAAGGCGAAACCTTGAGCATAACTCTATCTCCAACTTGAAATTCCATCGGCTTACGCTTTAGATCGGCGTAACTCTTTTGTCGATCACGAGCGGCTTGAATTCTTTGCTTGATCTGAATGATTTTCTCAGTCGTCTCTTGAACTATTTATGGACCAGTAAGTTGAACTTCTCCAACCTCAGCCCAACAAACAGGTGAACGACACTTTCGACCGTAAAGTGCTTCAAACGGTGCAGCCTTAATGCTAGCGTGATAACTATTATTATATGAAAACTTGACTAATGGCAAATGGTTAACCCAACCCTTTCCAAAGTCAATCATACAAGCACGCAACATATCCTCGAGAGTTTGAATAGTCCTCTTGCTTTACCCATCAGTTTGTGGATGATATGCAATACTCATATCCAAATTCGTACCCAAAGCCTTCTGAAGTGACCTCCAGAAATTTAACGCAAACCTAGGGTCGCGATCACAAATGATTGAGACAGGTATCCCATGCCTCGTGACCACATCCTTTAGGTACATTCTTGCCAGTTTATCCATGGGATCAGTTTCCCTCATGGGTACAAAGATGGTAGATTTAGTAAGTCGGTCAACAATCACCCAAATGGTGTCATAACCTTGTGACGACTTAAGAAGCTTCGTGATAAAATCCATCGTGATATTATCCTATTTCCATTGAGGAATTTCAGGTTGCACCAATAAACCCGATGGCCTTTGGTGTTCATCCTTGACCTTAGCACAAGTCAAGCATTTGCTAACATATGTGGCGATGTCGGCCTTCATATTGGGCTACCAATATAGCTTCTTCATGTCTTGATATATCTTGTCAGAACCCGGATAAATAGAGTATTTTGATTTGTGGGACTCGTGCATGATCACAGTCCGCAAATAGCCATCATAGGGTAACTAACTCCTGCCATTTAAGCATAGAGCTCCATCCGCACGGGGTTCCAACTTTTATGTCCTAAGTTTCTCTGGATCCTTAGAATTTTCAATCAGCATACCTCCAACATCTTCGTTCTTGATGTTCTCTGGTTTCCGTGCTTCAGTCTAAGCATTCAAGATTTGCTTAGGGAGGTCCAAATTAATAGTCATGACTAAAGCTCGAACTCTTAATGGCTTTATTCGCTCTTTCCTACTCAGAGCATCAACAACAACATTTGCCTTTCCCGGGTGATAACGAATCTCACAATCGTAATCACTAAGCAACTCTAACCAATGACGTTGTCTCATGTTCAGCACCTTTTGATCAAGAATGTGTTGTAAACTCTTGTGATATGTAAACACCGTACACTTAGTTCCATACAGATATTGTCTCTAGATTTTTAAAGCAAACACCACTGCACCAAGTTCTAAATCATGAGTCAGTTCTTCTCATGAATCTTCAATTGGCGTGATGCATAGGCAATCACCTTCTCTCTTTGCATCAACATAGCACCCAAACCTTTGATCGAAGCATCAGAATATACGATAAAATCTTCGCTTCCTTCAGGTAAAGCCAAAATTGGTGCACTACACAACTTTTGCTTCAACAGTTGAAATGCTGCTTCTTGTTTGTCGCCCCAAACGAACTTGACCTTCTTCTGAGTAATCTTGGTCATTGGCTTGGCGATCTTTGAAAATCCTTCAATGAATCTTCGGTAGTACCCAGCAAGACCTAAAAATTGTCGAATCTCCGTTGGCGTTTTAGGAGATGCCCAATCTTTTATTGATTCGATCTTAGCGGGATCCACATGAATGCCTTGACTATCAATCACGTGGCCGATAAATTGTACCTTGGGAAGCCAAAATTCGCATTTAGAGAATTTAGCGTACAACTCCTCTTTCTTAAGCAATTCCAGAATTGCCTTAAGATTTTCTTCGTGTTCCTTCTTGTTCTTGGAGTAGATAAGGATATCGTCAATAAAGAAAATCACAAATTTATCCAAAAATGGCTTGCACACGGGGTTCATGAGATCCATAAATACCGCTGGTGCGTTCGTCAAGCCAAATGGCATAACTTGGAACTCATAATGACCATATCGAGTTCTGAATGCCGTCTTCAGAATATCTTCTTCCCGTACTCAAAGCTGGTGATAACCTGATCGCAAGTCTATCTTAGAATAAACACTGGATCCTTGTAGCTGGTCAAATAAATCATCGATCCTTGGGAGTGGATAACGATTCTTCACTGTTAGCTTGTTCAGATCTCGGTAGTCGATGCACATTCAAAACGATCCATCATTCTTCTTGAAAAATAAGACCGGAGCTCCGTAAGGTGAGGAACTGGGTCTTATGAAGCCCTTGTCAGAAAGTTCTTGGAGTTGGTCCGACAATTCCTTCATTTCAGATGGAGCTAATCGATAAGGTGCCCGTGCTACAGGTGCACCACCAGGTATCAAATCGATTTAGAATTCCACTTTTTGAGTCGGAGGGAGACTCGACAAGTCTTCAGGAAACACTTCAGGAAAGTTTCGAACGATCGATACGTCTTCAAGTCGCTTCTTCTCCGACTTGTCTTCAATCTCCTTTGTAGTAACATGTGCCAAAAAGATAGGACACAATTTTAACATATACTTCTATGTTTTAGTACATGAGATGATGGTCAAACGAGTCTTGTTTCCCCGGTCCCTTCCGTCACCGCGAACAATCAACGTTTCATTTCCCCAGGGAATACGAACGATTTTATCATCATAAACGATGACGGCTTGGTACTTTGCCAACAAATCCATACTGATTATGATGTCGAGACTACCAAGTTTTATGGGCATTAAGTCTATGTTGAATGGGTGATTTAATAAATTCAATGTACAACCCCTAATGATAGCATTTAACCTAATTATTCTCCCGTCAGCTAGTTTAACATCATAATAATGATCTAAGGTAGATGGTGTGATATCAATTTGGGAGCTAAATGCAGTAGACACAAAGCTTTTATCAACACCAGTATCAAATAAGACAGAAGCATAGCGGTTGTTTAGAAGGAATGTACCCGTAACGACGTTTGAGTTTGGGTTTGTCCCTGCACGGCCTACCGCATACACTTTCGCTGGAGCATTGCCATTTCCACCTTGGTTACCATGGTTGTTGTTTTTTAGCTTTGGACAATCCCTCTTGAAATGTCTCTGGGCTCCACATTCATAGCAAGTAGGTTTCTGACCTGCCCAGTGCCCTTTTGGTTGTTAGCAGTGTTGGAATTTGTAGTACTCCTACAGTCACGAGCCAGATGGCCAACTCGGTTGCACTTGTGGCATTTTGGAGCACACGGACCGTCATGGTGATAGTTGCATTTTGAGCGCAGAGGTTTGGATCCTCTGTAAGGTTTCTTCTCACTAGACCCTACAGCATAAGCTATGCCAATTTTCTGCCTCTTGTTTTGTTGTTGTTGTTGTTGGTTATCATCTTGCTTTCTTTTGTTCTCAATCTGTCGTTTAGTAAAAGTGCGGATTTTCTTGTCCATCAGCTCAGTTGCATACTCAATTGCACCCTGCAAGGTTTTTGGCTTAGATGCCATTACACTTTCGTGAATCATGTCGGGCAAACCACCGACATATTTCTCAATCTTGTCCAACTCTTCAGGAAACATCCTAACACACATAAATGCCAGTTCCTGAAATCATTGGTTATAGCCTACCACGTCGGTACCTTTAACCTTCAATTCCACATCTCAGCCTCCAGCTTCTTAATTTCGCCCCTCGGGTAGTACTTGTCAGTCATTTTCTTTTTTAGGTTTGTCCAAGTCATGGCATAAGCAACATCGTGACCAACAGTCTTAACATGGGAGTTCCACCACGTTAGAGCACTTCCAAGAAGAGTACAAGTAGAAAACTTTATTTGATTTTCCATAGAGCAGATGCTTATGCGGAACACAATTTCCATTCTTTTAAACCACTAAGTCAACTCGACGAATCTTTCAGTACACTTAAAGTATAGAGGTTTGTATTTCATAAAGTCTGGGTAAGTGCACTCACGAGCAGGAGGAGCTTGCCTCCTTACACCCGTGCCTGAATTATGGCTATCATCGCCATTCATGCTTCTGTCAGCGTCCCTTGCTGCTAGTGCATCAACAACATCTTGATCGATCAATGCCTTAAGTTGAGCATTGGTGACAGATGTGGTAGTGGTTGTTGTGGCTGGTGTTGACCTTGTAGCTCTTTTTAGTGCTATTTTCTTCAAATCACAAGAAAATATAATACCAGTTAGATTTCATAAAATCATAACCACGACATGACATATGCACAATAAGTAAAGTGAGAACACATGACACAGTGAAATATACAACTGAATTGAACTTAACAATGAAGTAGCTAAATCGACATTCATTCATAATAAATTCAATTACAGACATGACATAATCTATCCATTTCATACATAATCTGGAAAAACATACATGATCGGTTCAGATACAAAAGGATTCCTACCATTAGGATATAAAAGTAAATATAAACAACCTAAAGCCTTAATAGCCGGGAGTTAACCCGTAATACTTAGTAGGTTAATACAATATAGCTACAACATAACCAAATCTACAAACTGCTACCGGCCTCCTTCGGTATCTCTGGCTGTGCTGGACCGCTAGCAGGTCCCTGCTATCCCTACAGTGCTGTCACTTATGTGTGCAGTGTACTCATCAGTCTTAGTGTCTCCACAAGCTGTGCCTATTGAGCGCGGTTTGCTGCTCGTAAGGCTACAATCTCTGTCTGCTGTGCCAATACAGTAGTCCTCAGGGCTCTCACCTCAGAACGGGCGGTGTCACTAGCATCCATCGACCGTCCCCAGGCCTCACAGGAAAGTCTGGCCTCTCTCTCCATGAGTAAAGCAGTGCGAGCATGAGCACGTCTATCTCTAAACAACATGTTAAGCCAACCGCTCATCAATGACCTGTCATCCTGTGCATCATCCAGTCTCCCATAAATCTCGTTAGTATCCTGTCTAACCGTAGTGACAAAGTCTGTCAATCATCAACCCAACTCTGTGTCATCCGTCACTGGTGCCCCTGGCATGCCCACAAGCATCTCACCCCAAGTGTCTGTAATCCCATAACCAACATCTCTCTCTGGATTACGCCTAATCTCCGCATCTAAGGTAGCAACAAAACCATAGTCTGCTCTAAAACCTCCAGTAGGTCTAAGTGCAGATGAGCTCTCTCCGACCTTATATCTGGGGCCCTGAGCAATACACAACCTTTTTCGAGGTGGTAAACAAATCTCGGGCCTTTCTTCTCTACAGTTAGTAGAGGGTAGGATCAGATGTGGTGATGGTGTAGGTAACGGTATAGGTAGAAGTAGTGGTGTCCCTGATGGTGGTGTCTTTGATCTAGATGCTAAGTTGTAGGTCGATGGTGCAGCAGCTCTCATCATAGCCACAGATGCCCTAATATGTGAGAGTATGATAGGTGGTGGTAGTGGTAATGAATGAAAAGTGGATGGTGACTCGGCCCTCTGCCAGATCATAGCAGCTCTGAATCCCAACGGATAAGTAGGACTAGCAGGTAGTGGTGGAGGTGATGTAGGTAGTGATGATACTGGTAGTGGTGGTGAGGGAATCTGAGGTAGTGGTGATGACCATGGGGAGAGTGGTGATGGTGGAGGTGATGGTAGAAGTCTGGCAATCTCTGCCTCAGACCAAAATGTTATAGGTGGCTTATCTCGGATAGACATCCTAGCAGTAATACGGTGTACAAGTGGTGGGACAGAGTCAGCCAGAGCTGGGTGCTCATCCTTCTCCTCCTCCTCATCCTCATCCTCCTCAACATCAGCATCATCATCCTCGTCGTCATCGGATGACTCATCATCATCGTCATCATCTCCTCTGTCGGCAAGATAATCAATAGGGTCCTCCTCAGGATCCTCCTTAGGATCATCCTCATCCTCCTCTGGATCAGATGTTGAAACCTAATTGTAGGCTTCATAGATCGTTTTGCCCATCTAGGATATCATAACATTGATCACGCAGCGGAATAATAATTAAGAACAACAATGTTATGAACAAGGTTTTTATTCATAAACTATATCTCCAAGATCAAATGATCCTTGAGGCTAACTAATACACTATTCGACTTTAATCAGTCGACTATACTATCTAGATAACTAACTACTAATAAGCTAACTATTAGACTCTCATTGGAGAGATCTAACTATGATGGATGCAAAAACTATTCACCCTACCTCTCTTTATATACTAGAGAGGCTAGGGTTTACAAGAAAACCTAGCTTTGATATGAAGCTAACTTAATATTGCACATTAAGTCCTTGTTGTTTCATCTTTCTTCTTTTCTTCATATGTGGTTTTGTAATCATCAAATCTCAAAACCCAACAATCTTCCCCTTCTTTGTCCAAGAAATTGACAACCACCTGTTGTGGATTTCCTGTCAAGGTTTGACCCACCATAATCACTATCAGAGAAATCAGGTTCTTCAATGTATCTTGATGAGTCGGCAGTAGGTGAGACAGCAGAAGGCAGTGGTTGCTCCTCAGCGAGGAATACCTCATCCTTCGGTGGCATAAACTCCGGATATATCGGCTTAGGGACAAACTCTGGTGAAAGTGGTGCCTGCTCTGGCTCCTCAGGGCCAACACATAATCCGATGATGGAGGAGCCTAAAAAGCGGCCACCACGTATGCATACGGATCCTATGGCATCATGGGTGGTCCATCGACTCCCGAAGATCCTATGTCTAACAAACCCTCAAATGGACTGGATACCGCCGTGTAGGTGACCGTGGAATCCTTTGAATCCGACATGACCAAATCTGAAAATCAAAAGTAGCTTATATAAGTATTAATATAAGACTCTTATAGTAATGTAATATACAAATTATTTTATAACATGTATATCAATCATGAATGTATCTAGTCTAACCAACTAATGCAACAACTAGTGTATGTATGTCCTGTGAAAATCCCTTTGTATGAATGCAATGTTTGAAAACGGTTATAGTCGAGCAAAAATATTTGACCTGGTTCTCTATAACCTTGGCTCTGATACCAATCTGTAACACCCCCAAATTGGGTCGCAGCGAAATATAGGTTGGGGATGGTAATTCATAGATCAATAGCACAAGATATATATAAGAACAACCATTTAAAAGTCGTTTAAAACTGATACATTAGATTTAACAAATTGTTGTTACACAAGTTCGAAACTTTACTTATTCATTGTTCAAAATACAAAGATTCTAGTTCATAACAAATGTTTCCCAAAATGTAATGCAACCAAATCTTTATGCATGTGACATCCAAAATATAACCATCAATGTATCCCTTGTACCTCATGCCTTATTGACCTCCTAAAAACATTGCTTTAAAACGTCAACAATAATGTTGGTGAATTCATAGGTTTGTAAAAGGTATAATGTAAGACTGCAAGATTTTCCCATGATAATGAAACAGATGCAAACATCATAAAATGTAATTACGTTTCCCTAAGCTCATGACACTGAAGCTCGACATGTATGAATTGCAATATAAATTCCCAACATTGCCCGTGATGATGTTCTAACCCGCAACATCCCAAATCCGACATAGTATACATTCGTTGTCCGGCAAACTGGCACAGTGAGTATGACTCACCTGAACGGGGATGTCAATCCCAAATAGATCTATTTATAACATTTGCGCTCATAATAAGTAATTGACAGTTCATGATAATGGGCTCAGAGGGTTATCGCTACTTAGGCAAACACAAAAAATATCCACTTGCGTCCAATGGTAAAACATGCATATGTTTCTCATCCTAAAACATGTAAATCATTATAAATGTAAAACGTGGGGCTATGAACTCACCTCGAGTGGATGAGTTAACAATGTCTATCAAATGCGTGAAAATGCGTCACAAATACGCCCGAATGCAACCTAATTGATTATAGTTCGTATAAGTACTAAGAACTTTGATTAACTAATATCATATATAATTCTATATAGCTACATTACCATCTAATTGTATTTGTGAAATCATATTTATAAAGTAAAAATGTTTATAAATATCTCTTTAGTAAAAACGACGTAAGTTTCCCGTTTTAAGTCCGTTTCTTACGTTTCTTATGTCCACGCTTTCGTATTTAAAAGATATATCAAAATATTACATTTTCATATTTTTGGTCCTCTGGTGAACAATACTTTTTCTTGTTCATACAGTTTTATAAATTTTGTCGTCATAAACTTGTAAACGTTGTATTTTATTCGTTTTAACTCCGATTTTAGTGATTCTTTCGAGCATGTCTTCGTAATTAAAAGTTTTATCTAATTCATGTATTTTTTAAAATGTATCTGAGATGAATATTCATTTTTACTGTTCATAGTTTATAAAATTATTTTTATAAACTTTAATTATCGTAAATAGGAAAAAATCCACAACTCCTTCGTTATTGATCGAAAAATTATGATTTTTAATGTTTTAGAATCTTAAAAATATGTAATATCTGAGAAAAATATCCATTTGTATATATCAGAAGTTAAAAGTAAATGGTTTTTATAAAATTTCTTTTATAAAACACTTTTTATAACTAAATCTTGTAAATTACGTATCTCCTTCGTTATAGCTCGGTTTTTCGAGTTTCTTACCTTTTTTGAATCCTCATGACATGTAGTATTTTATAAAAACATAAAATAAATACTTTTTATTTCGAATTTAAACAGAAACATTTGAAGTTTTTCTTAAAAACATGTTTAAGCTTGTTTTTGTAACTTTTAGGTTTAGTAACTTTGTTACAAGTCCATTACAATACTTAACTCTACATTTATTACATACTTAGGGTTCTTAGTCCATGATTTTTCCAAAGATTATCCAAGAATCACAAGATCCATAAGTCTACATACTTATTTGCTCATTAACTTTCATAAGTATACTTTTTAGGTAACTTGTTTATATACACTTTTTATACATAAACCACACTTGTACAATACTTATACATCCATTATTACATGCTATTAACATTCATATAACATATGTAAAAGCACACCAAATCATAACCAAGTGTAAAATCCATTTTACAAGTTAAATAGGTTTCCTAGATGGTGATTAACTACATAGCCATTATATACACATAAAATCATGATTGTAAAGAGATTAAGGTTTTTAGGTAACCTTAATGTGATGTTGGATGATGAAAAATATGATCTAAACCCTTGTTTAGCTATTTAACCCAAGCTTCTAATACCAAAGAAACCATAATTTCAAGTAAACCCTAATCTTGAACCTTCTTGCTTTAACACTTGTAAACACCAAACCAAACCTTGTAAACACCTTAGGATATCTTAGATGTTATGTAGAAATGCTTGTATGTGTTGTAAATAAGATTATGTGAATTATTTGGTTGTTTTTGGGGTTGGCCGTGGGCTAGGAGTGAGCAACAAGAGAGATATGTTATTTTTCTTAAGTAAAACGGATGTGTGTGTTTACTTCTCACTAGCATAAGTCTTATATACTACAATGGACTAGTCAAGACCACTATTAGAAGTCTAAGACAAGATGAGTAGATTAAGGGAAAGTCTTGCTCAAGATAGAAGAAAGTCTTAAGGTTTAATGAGCTAGGGATTGTACAATATCAAGTTGGTTACCTTTGTGATCTCAATGTCCCCTCTTTTAGACATTATCCGATGAAAATAAGGAGAGAATGGGGTTTCTAGTTGTGTTTTTGATATTTAACAAAATATCTTGTATCATTTGAAGTTTTAAGTAGTATATGTTAAGTGTAGATGTATATTTTGTAAAGTATATGGCTTGGTTTGCTTATTTCATGTAAAATTCGGCTAGGGTGGTAAATGTGGGTGCATTTTTATAAAACTTTGGGTATTAGGTATAAAAATGGGTATTTGTTGAAGCGTAGAAAAGTTTTGGTGGTTCCACGTATGCCTAAACGTATTTTATCGCGAAACGTAAACACTTTACGTAACTAATAATAATAAAATGTGCAATGTTAATAATTATCCTCTAAATAATTATCTTACACTTGCTTAACATAAACATTTAATTGTTTGATGCCTGTTTACATTGAATGAAATTTTTTAGCTTACGCGATTTAACTTAACGATTTCAATTTAAAAGCAAACATGTACAATACTAAAAATAAATATTGAATTTATTGACGACGTACAATGACCCTAAAACACGGGGTATTATATCACAAAAGAATACTTAGAAGGTCTTGCATTTGAACTCCTAAAGAAAAGATTTAAGAACAGTGTCGAGCTTGAGTACAACATGGAGCAGTACCATCTTGCTTTGACAGACAAGATTGATTGGACTAAACTGTGACAACCGTGACTTGAGCATGTTAGTCAAACCGTTAGAGTTGACTAAAGTATTATTATGTGTTCTAATTGTGTGCTTATGTGATCTTATATAAGTATTCGATATCAATCCGTAATGCGTGTTCATCTATTAGTGATTGAATTATGGTTTTGGTAGCTATTTCATTTCGTTCAAATTTTGTGACAATAGAAATGATAGCATAATTTTATGCGTTATCGTGTAATTTGGTGAATAATTGATATATGAGCGTAAGAAGTATATAAGGTATTATTAGGTTTGAGTTAAGTCTAGTATTTAATTAATTAAGCATAAAATTTTTTAAATTAGGAAAGTAATTTATAAAATGAAACATATAAATAGTAAGTTTAAAACTAGTTTTTATTTAAAAGGTTTGTAAAATTAATAAAGGGTTTTTATAAAAATAAGAAAATAAGGGGATTAATATGTAATTAATAATAATTTTAAAAAATAAAAAAAATATAAAAAGGGTGTTAATCGGCCGGTTTTAAAGAACGAAAAAAAAAGGAAATAAGTTTGATTACAATTAGGATTCTATATAGTATAAATCACTTTTCTCTCATCTCTCACTTTTTTTGGCCGAAAACCTCAAGAAGAAGAAAAAAATTTATTTTTTTAATCAAGAACCGAGGTGGTGATTCAAGTGTAATCAAGTAAAAGGTTTAGGTATGTTTCAATTAAGTTTTTGTTTAATCTTTTTATAATTAGTAACTTTAATTGATGGAATAATTAGAGTTCATAAATTTTCCGTAAATTAATTATATAAAACTATATGGGAATGTTCGGGATTAAGTTTAGAGCATGTGGGTGTAAACGGTTTAGGTTAGATCGCGTTAAATTGAAAGTTAGGGTTTGGCAGAATTTTAGGTCGTGTTGATTGAATGATATCTCAATGATAAAAACAAGTTTTGGGATGAATCTTATGCCTAAATTGAAGTTCAGGGAGTCTAGTTTACAAAAAGTCCGGCCCTGAAAGGTTTTGAGGTCGAAAAGTTAGTCAAATAATTTTTTCAAAAAAAGTTGTCAATACAATAAATTCGGGTCAGATTTCGAAGAGTGAAACCCCTACTTAAAAGATGAAATGAGGTTAGCCAAAAAACAGAGGTCATATTTTATGTGTCTATTAACTCCAGCTCAAAGCGCAAGTCTTAATTCATTGTCTTAGTATTTTTAGAAAAATCAAACTTTTTGGTGTGCGTTCAGATCCGAGTTTGAGTACTTTGTGATGTTGAATTTTTATAAAATAGTTAGGCTGAATATTATTTTTTCTAAAAAATCACAGTAGTTCATAACCCATTGGGAAGGTAGGTAATGAAAGGGGAAAAAATCAATTTGGTGATTTAGTATTTTATTTGTGGTCATAAAGTGACTACAATATTCTGCCGAAAAACTAGAAAACTAGAATGAATGATTAAAGGTATTTAGAGTATAAGTAAGTTATGGGAAGTATGGTAAGGGGTTTATAATCATAATATAAACCTGGTAGTCCATCAATTGATAGTTACATCGTCTTGGGCATTTAGCCTAATCGCGTGTAACACGGGTTTTATTTGTGTTTAGTTGATTTCAAGGATATTGTGAAGTAGCTGTGCATCAGGTGAGTTTCATAGTCCTATTTTTATGTTTTTCTTGGGATGAAAATGATGCAAAATTTGTTTTGAAATGTTTTATCGCTGTGATTGTGTGTTTTAAATTGCTTTTAGACATTATATGGCTATTATATGACTATATGATACATGTGTTATTTGGGATCAGAAGAGGTACGCCTACCTCATGCTTCGTGATTATTGGATTGGAGGGGCACGCCTACCCATATTATGTTGGTTATTGGATCGGATGGGTACGCCTACCCAATGTGATATGTTATGTGATACCTTCATGGTAAGCTTGGTTGCTTTTAGTGCCAGCTATTCTAAGCCCGGATGGGAAGTTATGTTTGTGGATAATATGAATTGATTTTGGTTGCATGCTAGCATAAGCTCATGGTAGTTCATTATTGTCCTTTGTTATCCCACTAATTTAATCCATTACACAACACTAATCTTTACCAATAAGCTAGAAAATAAGAAGAAAACTTAGAGAGAGAAAGTAGAGAGAGAAACAAAAAAGGAATATTAGATTACAATCCAAGCCCGTTGAACCCGACTAGCCTATTACAATACAAGACCTAGTTTGACTTTCTAAGACCGATAACATTCTTGTTTGACTTAATATAATTAAGGCTAACAATCTCCCCTAATGTTGAGGTCTCTTTCTTCAAACTCCTCTGTACCATCGATGACATTGAAGATATGACGTTTGACATTTATGCTTTGCCTTGTTATGGTCTTGTCTTGTTTGTAACGACTTTGTTCATTCATGCTTTATGATCTTGATCTTGAGCCTTTATCTTTTGACTTTGAATTCTTGAGATCGTTATCTTGCATCATCTCCTTGACTTGAATCATCTTGATTTAACTTCCTTGATCAACTTATGCTCTTGACCAACATGCTCATACTTGTTACATTCTTGTTTGACATATATGATTATAAGTCTAACAATCTTCCCAAAATACGATTTGTTAATTGACTTTGAGGCTCTTTGATGATGGGGAAGATTAGAATCAACTATCTTGATGTTGAATGATTGACTTTGAAAGCTTAAGTATGAGCATGTGGTTTATGAATCCGACTTCGCTGGAATGAGGCTGCAATACCGTCGTCTTATCTTTTAAAGCTTAAGTATGGCTTTATCATTCATCTTGAGTTCGTTGCATTAACCTCCGGTTTCCCGTTACATAGTATAAATACTATACATGTGATAAAGTAGATTTAAAGAATCTCCTTGACAGGGTTTCCAGCTCAAAGCGTAGGATCTTCTAACACAGATGTATTAGATTCACCATGCTTGCTAGATCTCATTACCGGAACGTCTCAAAGCAGACAACACGGTAAGAGTGAATCAGATAGTTACTATCTTTCTGATTAAGTCGTCAATTCATTTACTGGACCAAAATTGATATCCAGTTATCACAAGCTTGATTCATATAGAATCTTGCAAGTCACCTACCAAGAGCTTGTTTGATGTTGGCTCAAGCAGGATTTCCATCTTCACTGTGAATACTTAAGTATCACTCAGATGTTCTAGCAAGATCTCAAGGATAATGCGTAGGACTCTTTGTTATAGATTGTAAACTTTATTGTGTTCAACAAGTGTATTTTGACATTGTGTCCTAATGAGATTTATACTTTGATCTCTTCTGGCTCTAGACTCGATTTGTGCACTTTTGGTTTTAGTAATCGGAGGCTGGAGCAGACTGCCACCTATTCAATATCAACAATCTCGGAGTGAGATGTCAATAGATAACGTGTGTATCTCCGTGACAAATGAGACAAGTTTCTTTTGAGAGAAACCCGAATGGCTGGGAAGGGTTGTGCATTGCATCACTGGGTCCATGATGTCGTCTTCAATATCAACAATCATCTTTGTGATTTTGATAGATTATGTATTGACCCGGTTTCTGCCTAAGTATGGGATTAGAAATCCTTATTATATCGTCTAATGTATATAAATTTTATCTCTTATAGAAATGGCTCCATCCCGAAGAAGCGGTCCTAGCAATGATGAGAACCCCGACAATTGACTTGATATCATTGCCGCAAAACAATTGTAAACCCCATACTTCATCACAATCGTCTCCAAGTAACCAACAATGTGAACAATGCAAATGCTAATGGTGGAAATGGTAGAAATGGTGGAAATGGTAGAAATGGTGGGAACAATGGATGTTCCTATAAGACATTCTTGGCTTGTAATCCCCGAGACAATGATGGGAAAGGTGGTGCGGTAACACTTACTAGGTGGATTGAGAAAATGGAGTCTGTGATAGAAAATAGTGGATGTGTGGAAAATTAAAAGGTGAAGTATGTTGCTAGTTTGTTCATAAATAAGGCCTTGACTTGGTGAAACACCCAGGTTCAGGCAAGGGGTCGTGAGGCTGCTATAGGTATGTCATGGGTGGATTTCAAGACGTTACTTATGGAAGAGTTTTATCAAAGTAACGAAATAGAGAAGCTGGAGAGTGAATTTTGGAATCATACTATGGTTGGGGCTAATCATGCGGGGCATACTGATCGGTTCCATGAGTTGGCCAAACTAGTCACACACTTGGTAACTCCTGAATCTAAGCGTATTGGGAGGTATATAAACGGATTGCCACCTCAAATTCGTGGAATGCTTCAAGCAACTCAACCAACCACAATACAGAGAGCTATTCTGAAGGCTGTGATACTTACTGATGAGGCGATCCGTTGTGGTACATTGACAAGGAGTAGTGAGAAAAGAAAGGAAGTGGAAGAAATAAGTAAACAAGGAGGTTCATAGAAAGATAATAAGAAGGAAAAAGTGGGAAAAAGATTTGAGGTGACAGCCTCTCCTAGAAATGGAAATGTAGGCTCATATCCTAAGTGTGTTAAGTGTTCTGCTTATCATCCAAAAGGTGGACCTTGTAGGTTGTGTTATAACTGTCAGAAACCGGGTCACTTTGCCAGAGATTGTCAGGCACTGGTTAGACATGTGGCGCCAGTTAGCGCTGTCAGAATGGAAAATAATCAAAGGGTTTGTTATGAATGTGGGAGCTCCGATCATCTTCGCAATACTTGTCCTAAGTTGAATTGAGCACCTGGTCAAGCAGGAAACTGACTAGCTTTGGAGGGCAACCAAAACACCCAGAACAATGGGAATCAAGCTAGAGGAAGGGCTTTTAGTATGAATGCAGTTGATGCTTTATAGGATCCTAACATTGTGATGGGTACTTTCTCTTTAAACGATCATTTGCTACTGTACTTTTTGATTTTGGAGCTGATTTTAGTTTTATTTCCACTAAGTTTGCGCTTTTACTAAATGTGAAACCTACTATCGTAAGCCTTGGTTATATAATAGAAGTAGCTAATGGTAAGAAAGAAGAAGTTGATAGGATTATCCGTGACTGCAAACTAGAACTAGGAAATTCCTTGTTCACTATAGATTTGATACCATTGGGTCATGGAAGTTTTGATGTGATTGTGGGGATGGACTGGTTATCTAAGAATAAGGCTGAGATATTATGTCATGAGAAGGTGGTTAGGATACAGCTGGAAAGTGGTGAGACACTTCATGTTCAAGGGGAACATACTTTAGGAGGCACAAAAACACTGATGAGCACGCAGGCAGAGGAACCGGAGTTGAGTGATATTCCTATTGTACGCGATTTCATTGAAGTATTTCTAGAAGACTTGTCAGGATTACCACTACAACGACAAATTAAGTTTCGCATAGATTTAATTCCTGGAGCGATGCCGGTTGCGAAGTCTCCATATCAACTAGCACCCTCGAAAATGCAAGAGTTGTCTGAACAACTTCAAGAGTTGCAAGATAAGGGTTTTATCTGGCCAAGTCATTCTCCATGGGGAGCCCCGGTGTTGTTTTTTAAGAAGAAGGACGGTTCAATGCTTATGTGTATAGACTACCGCGAATTGAACAAGTTGACCGTCAAGAACCGTTACCCTCTCCCCAGGATCGATGACTTATTCGATCAATTGCAAGGAGTGCGTTATTTCTCTAAGATAGATCTTCGGTCGGGTTATCAGCAGCTTAGAGTACATGAGCATAATATTCCAAAGACTGCGTTTAGGACGCGATACGGACACTTTGAGTTTACGGTTATGCCTTTTGGGTTAACCAATGCACCAGCGGTATAACACCTCGTAACTTAGGTCATTGTACGACATTATGTAATGCACAACTTATTTTTAGGGTTTTACGCGTTTGCTCATAAACTGTAAAAGTTAAGTTAAATCGCGTAAACTAAAAATGATCATACAATGTAATCGGGCATTAAACGATTAAAGGTTGTCATAAATCAAGTGTTATATGATTATTAAGAGGATAATTATCAACATTGCACATTTTATTTTTGTTGGTTACGTAAAATGTTTACGTTTCGCGATAAAGTGCGTTTAAGCCTTCCCGGAAGCACGTTAATTTATCTACGCTTCATCGAATACCCACAATTTGAACTCAATACTTAAAGTATAATTAAAACTCAATATATTTATCACATTAGACATTTTCATATTAAAGGAATTGAAATATACACTTTACATATGCAAGTTTTACTCTTTAATTAAACTAATGTTAATTTGGCTATTATATAATACATTATACACTAAATAAATGAACAAATGCATACATATCCTACCCTAACCCTTAAAAACGTGTACATAAGCCATCTAGAAGGCCTTTGGTCACCATGACATCAATAGGAACCTTCATTGCATGAACCTTTCACCACTTGATGCTATGACTAGCCAAAACCAACCCATTGTTTCTCAAAACCATGTGCTATACCATTAGACACCTTGCAAAGGCTCAAGTGACCAAGGAATATGCTAAGGATCTTAGCTAGTATAAATAGGAGTGCAAGGGTTAAGAGAAAACCACATCTACACTTCTCTCTTTACTTGAAAAATCAAACAAAACCCTCCTTCCCTCCATTATTGCTCACGTGCTCAAAGCTCCTCAAGAAGCAATCCATTGCTTGATTTTTTCTGATCATTAAGTGTTCTTATATCATTCTAAAGGTGTTCTAAGAAGTTTTGATGATTTGGTTTAAGTTTGGAAAAGATTTTGCCTAGTAAAGTGTTTTGAAGTTAAGCTTGGAACTTTGGATCTGATTTTTGGAAAAAACTTGTTAGGTGTTGTTATTATCTTCAAACATCATCCTTATACTCTTATTACAATTATATATGCATGCCATGATCATATCTATACTTGTTATGCTTGTTTTATTGAAAATATTATGTAAACATATTCAAAACTCATAAAACCCTAATTGTTCCCATATTGAGTATAAAATATTATTGATAAAACAAGTGGTTAAAATAACTTATATATTTGAAAAGTAGAGTCTTATTAGATAATCATAGACTCCGGAATCAAGTTATTTTGTTGAGAAACGAATCTGATACGTACAGTTCAAGTTATAACTGCTTATTTCTCAAAACTAGTTTCTTTTAATCTACTTTTATAATTATATATTCAAAACATTTTTCTTTATGATTTAAAATATCAATTTTTAACTACAAGTGCTATATTAGTAGGGAATTTCATAAAGGATATTGAGGCCTCTTCGGAGTAACGTATTGACGAGTTCTGGATTTACGATTTAAAGTGTCCTAGACTCCTCAAACTTACTGTCATGACCTTTATCCTTAATGATAGCCCAAACGATAGTACAATGTTAATTATAAAAGATCAAAACCTTTATTATATCCTAAATACATCAATGATTTTATCAAAATTCACTACAAGTATATATGTGGCATTGTATTGTGTACTATTCGTCTGTATGCTTAGCAGTCTTCTTAATCGACCTATACTTTATTAGGTTGCATTCAGTCTTTATCGTGACGCTTTATCAGTAGTGATATACTCTGTTCAAATTCATTTGAGGTGAGTTCATAGCCCCACGTTTTACTTTAATCATACTTTATAAGTTTTGGGGTGAGAAACATATGCACGTTTTACAAATTGGACGCAAGTGTACATTTTATCATGATTACGTTTTGCCTAAGTAGCGATAACCCACTGTGCCCATGAATCATGAACTGTTAAATTACATATATGTAGTCGTGGATTACATTATGTGAGCGCGAATGATTATAAATAGATCTATTTGGGATGACTTCCCCGTTCGGGTGACTAGCTATCATTAGAAACGAACGTATTTCATGTCGGATACTGGATGTTAAGGGTTGAACATCATCACGGGCAATGTAGGCAATATATATCTATATATTGTATTCAATTATGTCGAGTTTCGGTGTCATGAGCTTAGGAAAACGTAAATACATTTGTGATGTCTGCATCTGTTGCATTATCACAGGGAAAGTCTTGCGGTCCTGCATGATCATTTATTAAACCTATGAAATTCACCAACTTTATGTTGACGTTTTAAATGCAATGTTTTTCAGGAGGTCATTAAGCACGAGGTGCGAAGGATACATTGGGGGTTATATTTTGAAGTCATGCATTAAAGATTTAGTCGCATTACATTTTGTTTATCATCCGTTATGGGCTATAAATCTTGTAACATTATCAGTAAGCTTGGCTTTTGAACAAATACTTAAATACATATCCAATGTATCAGTTTAAACGACTTTTTGTGTCGTTCTTATATTATCTTGTGTTATTGATCTGATAAGTAACACGCCCCGGATCCTTATTCCGCTGCGACCCATTTTGGGGGTGTTACAGATTGGTATCAAGAGCCAAGGTTATAGAGAACAGAGTCAAATGTTTTGCTGGGACCTATAACGTTTTCAAACATTGATCATTAAACAAGGGGTTTTCTCGGGGACCATACTTAATACTATTTGTTTGCATTATTTTGAATTTACTAAGTGCTTACATTGTTTAATTACGTGTTCTACTTATAGTAAGTAATATTATACTAAGTCTTATATAGCATACTTATAAGTTACTTATAATTTCGTGATTTATCATGTCGGATTTCCGAACATTCTACTATTTAATACTTACGGAGTGGAATATTCAGACATGGGGTCACCAGGAGTGACGGACCCACCATACCGGATTACGTGCCTGGCCCGGAGGCACTCCTTTCACCTATTTAATACCATATGTACCGAAGCCAGAGTACCCAGAGTTTATGCCACCTGAGGATCATGTCTTTCCAGCTGAGGAGCAACCATTACCTGCTGTTGTTTCACATACTGCGGACTCACCGGGATATATTCCCGAGTCTGATCCAGAGGAGGATGAGGAGGAGGATCCTGAGGAGGACCCTGCCTACTATCCTGCTGACATAGGAGATGATGATGAGGAGGATGAGGAGGAGGAGCACTAGCTTCTGCCGACTCTAAAGTTGTCGCTTTACCAGCTGTTGATCGTACCGACTCCTATATTCTTTATCTTCTATACTCACCATTTGCCCCAAACTACCATCTCCAACTCCCCAAATACCTATCTCCAACCTATTAGCCCTACTCGTATTGAGTTCCGAGAGTTGGTTTACATCCTCGGAAGAGGACTCGTCTTGCTTCTCCTACCCCTATTTACGAGGTCGGGGAGACTTCAGCGGCCGGTGCTGCTAGGCATGATGTACCTGCCATACCAAGGGAAGACCCTTATGTTGTAGCAGGAAGACTTTAATAAAAAATTTGTCGATTATGGGTTGATGACGCTATAGAACATCCTGGATGTACGTATACTATTGGGAGTTAGACCTATGGCATACAAGGATGAGTGGGATGGTCTGGTGGAAGCCTCGAGGAGATCGCACCAACCACCATAGAGGGAGTTCCACGGAATATTTAACGATCTTTAACAACTTTTGATCAGGAGACTACCATCATGCATGGTTTGATGGAGGATGCTCGAGACGATCGATCTGAGCTGAGAGGCCGAGTCAACCTATTATATAAAGATAGGCCTATTCACCATCATCTAGCAGTTTGGTCGAGAGGGAGCTTGGATGGCCCATGAGGCCTGGGATTTTCTTGGACGTTAGCGATGATGCACGTTACATGTTTTTTTTGGCACTACGTACTACGGTAGTGGAACAGCGTGCATTGATTTCTGGATTACAGGCAGCAGACCACCAGAGACAAGTTCAGTTGACTATGGCACTAAAGCTGCTAAAGGGGCTACAGACACAGATGGCTGAGTTTCAGAGGCAGCAGGGACCCGCAGAAGGTCCGGCACAGCCCGATGCACCAGAGGAGGCTGGTAGTTGTTCCTAGATTTTGGTTATGTGTAGCATATGCTATGCAGCTGTTATGTATTATGGGTTATTCCCAGCTAGCTGGCGGTATAGATCTTTTGTGTTTTGATTAGTATCTTGTAATAGCAATTACTAAGTGTTACTGGCTATACCCGGCTAGTATGGCTTTAGGTTGTTTCTTTTGTCTTGTATAATAATCTTTTTGTACCAAACAAATCATGTATCTTTTTCCAAGTTATATATGAAATGGATGGATTATGTTATCTATGAAATCGAATTTATCATAATGAATGTCGATTTGATTATACCATGGTTAATTTCAATATCAGTTGTACATTTTACTATGTGATGTGATCTCGTGTTATTTAATGTGTATATGTTAAAGTTATGAGTTTATAAAATCTAACGGGTACTATATTTTCATATAATTGTAGAAAATGGCACCAAAGAGAAGGACCACAAGGTTAAACCCAGGTACAACACCAATTATAACAACCACAACCACTTCGGTCACCAATGCCCAACTACAGGCAATGATTGACGAAGGTGTTACGGCTGCACTGGCAGCAGTGATACAACCTGGGAATGGTGACGATTAGCCATTCTTCGGGTGTAGGTATCAGAAGGTGTGCATGTTGCTCGTGAATGAACTACCCGGACTTCCCTAAAATTGTCAAACCTTGAAGTTAAGGGCACTGAGGTATAGTTGTTGGGACTTACCGATGTTTGGAAAGATGGAGTCTGATGTTCAGTATTAGCAATTGCACAACTAGCTAGTCAAGTCAATTTGCGACTTGCACTCTGACAAGACGATTCTCTTACATGGTGGAATGCCTATGTTAAGAACCACTACTCTGAGGCAGCTCATTGCCATTCATGGGCAACATGAAGAAAAAGATGTTTTTTTTTTTTTTTTTTTTTTTTTTTTATAAAAAATATTATATTATATTACTGATAAATACTGCCGAGGGGCAAGAGATCAAGAAAAATTGAGGCTGAGATGTGGAATCTTTAGGTTAGGGCACCGGATGTGGTAGCCTATAATCGACCGATTTCAACACTAGCCATTGATGTGTGCCAGAATGTTTCCGGAGAGTCGACCAATTGAAAGATATATCGGTGGCTTGTTCGATATGTTACTTGGTAGCGTAAAGGCATCAAAATCAAAAACTATGAAGAGGTTATTGGGTTTTAATACCGAGATAATGGAGGACAAAACCAAGCTATTACTTGAACGTTCTGGCTGATAAACAAAGAAAAGCTGAGGACTCTGCCGGAACAACCAGATTCAGCATAGGAACAAGAGGACAAAACACCGGGAAGGGCCTATGTCGCAGGGATGTTGACAGGGGACTATACGAAGACCTAGACTTGGTGTTCTAAGTGTAAATATCACCACTACGGTCCTTGTGCTCTAAATTGCCACAAGTGCAACCGATTTGGTCACTTATCTCGTGATGCAAGACTCCCAAAATGCCAACCCTAGGCTAATCAGGGGGGCAATGGTTGTGTTGAATATGGTGTCAGGGACATATCCAAGAGGGATTGTCCGAAATTGAAGAAAACACTATCGGGGTAATCGGGTGGAAATGCCAAAGGCTCGACAAAGGTGTTAGTGTGGGAAATACAGGGGCGAAAACACGGACAACAATGTCGTTCGGGTACGTTTCTCATAAACAATCGTTAGCATCTATTTTATTTGATAGGCCGATAGGAGTTTTGTATATACTACATTTTGCTCTCGAATGTTATCAACTCCAATGCATTGATCATGATTACGATGTCGAACTTGCCAGACGGCGAATTGTTGGGTTAAACACTATTATTCGGGTTGTACGTTATACTTTCTTAAATATTCTTTCAACATAGCACTATGCCACGTAGAACTAGGTAGTTTTGGACGTAATCATTGGTATGGATTGTTGGCAAATTACCATGCAGTTATCGTCTGTGCAGGAAAAGATCGTTCGTATTCCTTTGGTGGACGAAAATTTTTAATCGTTCGAGGTTGACGGAAGCAGCAACAAAAATGGGACTCGATTGTGCATTATCTCGTGTACTAAAGCTCAAGAGTATTTTGCAAACGGATGTCACGTTATTCTTAGCAATTTCACTGCACAAGGACGAGATAAGTCAAAGGGGAAGCGACTTGAAGAGTGCCTAGTTGTTCGGGATATTTCCTGAAGTTTATTCCCGAGGACTTGACGGGTTACCACCCACTCGAACAAGTGGAATTTAGTATCGATGTGGTACCTGGTGTGCAACCTGTAGCCACGGGCACCATATAGTTTAGCGCCGTAAGAAAATAAGGAACTAGCGGAGCATCTCAAGAACTTACGGACAAGGGCTTCATAAGACAAGTTCCTCACCTTTGGGAGCTCAGTCCTATTCGTCAAGAAGAAACATGTTCTTTTCCGGATGTGTCATCGACACAGAGAATTGAACAAATTGACTGTAAAGAACCGTTACCCATTCCCAAGGATTGATGACCTATTCGACCAGCTGTAAAGATCGAGTATTTATTCGAAGATCGATCTGAGGTCAGGGTATCACCAGTTGAGAGTTCGAGAAGAAGACATTCCCAAGACTGCATTCAGGACTCGATACGGTCACTATGAATTCCAAGTCATGCCTTTTGGTTTGACTAATGCACCAAGCGTGTTCTGGATCTTATGAACCGGGTGTGTAAACCGTACCTGGACAAGTTTGTAATTTGTTCTACATCGAATGGAATCTTGATCTACTCTAAAAGTAAGAAGGAACTTTGAGGGACATCTTAGGCCAACTATTAAAATTGCTTATGCAGGAAGAATTGTATGCAAGTTCTCTATGTGTGAATTCTGGATCCCCCAAGTACAATTCCTCGGACATGTGATTGTCTGTCAAGGTATTCACGTTGACCCTGCCAAGATTGAATCTATCAAGGATTGGGCCGTCTCTAAAACACCAACAGCGATTCGCCAATTTTTGGGCCTTGCCGGCTATTATAGAAGATTTATCGAAGGGTTTCATAAGATAGCCAAAACAATGAACAAACTAACCCAGGAAAAGTGTCAAGTTTGATTGGGGTGTTAAACAAGAAGTAGCTTTTTCAACTATTGAAGGAGAAGCTGTGAAGTGCACCATCCTAGCTTACATGAGGGAGCAAAGATTTTATCGCATATTGTGACGCTTCAAAGAAGGGTTTAGCGCGGTGTTGATGCAAGAGAGAGTTGATTTCTTATGCATCACGTCAGTTTAAAAATTCATGAGAAGAAACTATTCAACACATGATTTTGAACTTGGGCAGTTGTGTTCGCTCTAAAGATTTGGTGGCACTATCTGTATGGGACAAAGTGCATGTGTTCACTGATCATAAGAGTTTACAACATTCTTGATCAGAATGGATTTAAATATCGAGGCACGTCGATGGTTAGAGTTGTGAGTGATTACGATTGTGAAATTCGTTATCACCAGGTGAAGGCGAATTGTTGTTGTGATGCTCTGAGCAGGTAGGAATGAGAACCACTAGGGTTCGGGCCTTAGTGATGGACTATTGGCTTGGATTCTTCCTAAAACAAAAACTGAATGCCCCAGAACGGAAGCAAGAAAGCTGGAGGACATCAAGGAAGGAGGATGTTGGAGGTATGTTAGTTGAGAATTTCAAAAGATCCGGAGAATTCAGAACAGAAAAGGTTGGAATAGCGTACGGATAGATAACTCGAATGCTCAATTGGCAGGAGTTGGTTACCTTGTTATGCGATTTTATCGGATGTAATCATCCACGAGTCCCAAAAATCAAAATTACTCAATACATAGGTACTGACTAGTGTACAAGTCATGAAGAAGCTATATCTGGTGGCCCTATTATGAAGGCAAATCATCACAATATGTTAGCAAGGTTTGTAAATGTGTAAGGGTCAAAGCCGAACATAAGAGTCCTTCGGGTTTGTTAGTACAACCCGATATTACCAACCCCCCCATAAACCATGAATAGATGTTGGAACAAACATTCACGATGCGATTTTGTCACAATGCTTCCTAAGTCATCAGCAGGGTTATGACACTTTTGGGTAATCGTTGATCCGACTGACTAAGTCTGCCATTTTATGCAATGAGGGAAACGGTTCCCTTGGATAAACTGGCGTGGATGTACATTAAGGAGGTAGTCCGAAGCTTGGTATTACCTGTATCAATTATCTGTGGATCTGACCCTCGATTATCATCAATTTCTGCGAAAGTCACTTCAGAAGGCTTTGGGGGGGAGTAAGAGTTTTGATATGAGTATGCATATTCATCCGGAAACTTGACAGACTAAGTGAGAGGACTATCCAACTCTCGAGGATATGCTACGTGTTGCGTAATCGATTTTGGAAATGGTTGGGTTAAAACATTTGCCATTTGAGTCGAATTTTCATACAATAACAGTTATCACGCTAGCATTAAGGCTGCCCCCCCACCCCCCCCCCCCCCCACCCTCTTGAAGCACTTTATGGTCGAAAATGTGTTACTGTTGTGGGCTGAGGTTGGGCAAGTTCAACTCACTGGTCCAGGAATAGTGCAGAACCCACGGAGAGAATCCTTCAAGTCAAAGCAAAGGATGCAAGCCGTCGCGATCGACAAAGAGCTAAGCGACTTAAAGCGTAACCAATGAAGTTCAAGTTGGGGACAAAAGTTATGCTTAAAAGGGGGGGGGGTTTCGCATGGAAAGGGGTCGTACGTTTTGGCAATCGGGGGAAGTTAAACCCAGAAATATGTCGACCTTTCAAGGTGTGAAAAAGGTTGGAGCCAGTTGCTTACAAGCTTGAAGGCTTCCTCATGGAGCTGAGCAGGGTCCACCAATACGTTTATGTATTCAACTTAAAGAATTTATTTCTGACATCCATTAGTCGTCTCGTTGGGAGGACTCCAAGTGGATGAAATTCTTTATTTTGTGAGGGTGCGGTGAAATCATGGATCGGAAGTCAAACAATTGATGGTGAAGCATGGTCCCAATTGTCAAACGGTTTGAGCGAACTTAGGCGGGGACCTGAGTTTACGTGGGAACGTGAAGATCAGTTCAGGAAGGAAATTTCCACACCTCTTTTCCAAGACAGCACCATCGACAAGTGCCATTGTCATAAGCCTTGAGGACAAGGCTCATTTAACGGGGATGTACTATAAACACTCGTAACTTAGGTTCATTGTACGTCATTATGTAATGCACAATTTATTTTTAGGTTTTACGGTTTGCTCATAAATGTTAAAAGTTAGTTAAAATCGGCCTAAACTAAAATTGATCATACATGGTAAAACAGGCATTAAACGATTAATTGTTGTCACTCAATCAGTGTTATATGATTTATTAGAGGATAAATATCACATTGCACATTTTATTTTGGTTGATTAGTACAATGTTTGCGTTCGAGATAAAGTGCGTTTTAGCCTCTCCCGGAAGCACGTTAATGCTATCTACGCTTCACGATTTACCCCAATTTTAAACTTCTATTACTTAAGTTTAATTAAAACTAATATATTTATCACATTAGACTTTTCATATTAAAGAATTGAAATCTAAACATGTACATATGCAAGTTATACTTTTATAATTATATGTTTACTTCTAGGCTTTATATTTACATATATAACTAGTATAATGAAAACAAATGCTTACATATTCTACCCTAACCCTTATGAAAGTGTATATAAGCATCTAGAAGGCCTTTTAGTCACCATGACATCAATATGAACTTAATTGCATGAACCTTTCACCATTGATGCTATGACTAGCCCATAACCAACCCATTGTTTCAAAACCTTGTGCTATTAACCATAGTCAACTTGCAATGGTCAAAGTGGACCAAGGAATATACTAGGATCTTAGGTTGTATAAATTAGGAGTGCAGGGTTAGTAAGAAAACCACATCTTACTTCTATCTTTACTTGAAAAATCAAAACTAAACCCTCTTTTCCCTCCTTAGAGCTCAGGTCAAAAAAAACCTCCATAGAAGCAATTTATTGCTTGATTTTCTTGATCATATAAGTGTTCTTATATCATTCCTAAGGTGTTCTAAGAAGATTTGAAGATTTGGTTAAGTTTGGAAAAGATTTTGAGAAAAGTGTTTTGAAGTTAAGCTTGGAAAATTTTGGATCTTGATTTTGGAAAAATTGTTAAGTGTGTTATAATCTTCAAACAAGGTATCATTTTCATCATTATACTCTTATTTACATTATATATGCATGCCATGATCATATCTATACTTGTTATGCTTGTTTTATTGAAAATATTATGTAAACATATTCAAAACTCATAAAACCCTAATTGTTCCCATATTGAGTATAAAATATTATTGATAAAACAAGTGGTCAAAATAACTTATATATTTGAAAAGTAGAGTCTTATTAGATAATCATAGACTCCGGAATCAAGTTATTTTGTTGAGAAACAAATCTGATACGTACAGTTCAAGTTATAACTACTTATTTCTCAAAACTAGTTTCTTTTAATCTACTTTTATAATTATATATTCAAAACATTTTCTTTATGATTTAAAATATCAATTTTTAACTACAAGTGCTATATTAGTAGGGAATTTTATAAAGGATATTGAGGCCTCTCCGGATCGCGTATCGATGAGTTGTTGGATTTACGATTTAAAGTGTCCTAAACTCCTCGTACGTCATGTCATGACCTTTATCCTTAATGATAGCCCAAACGATAGTACAATGTTAATTATAAAAGATCAAAACCTTTATTATATCCTAAATACATCAATGATTTTATCAAAATTCACTACAAGTATATATGTGGCATTGTATTATGTACTATTCGTCTGTATGCTTAGCAGTCTTCTTAATCGACCTATACTTTATTAGGTTGCATTCAGCCTTTATCGTGACGCTTTATCAGTAGTGATATACTCTGTTCAAATTCATTTGAGGTGAGTTCATAGCCCCACGTTTTACTTTAATCATACTTTATAAGTTTTGGGGTGAGAAACATATGCACGTTTTACAAATTGGACGCAAGTGTACATTTTTTATCATTATTACGTTTTGCCTAAGTAGATAACCCACTGTGCCCATGAATCATGAACTGTTAAATTACATATATGTAGTCGTGGATTACATTATGTGAGCGCGAATGATTATAAATAGATCTATTGGGATGACTTCCCCGTTCGGGTGACTAGCTATCATTAGAAACGAACGTATTTCATGTCGGATACTGGATGTTAAGGGTTGAACATCATCACGGGCAATGTAGGCAATATATATCTATATATTGTATTCAATTATGTCGAGTTTCGGTGTCATGAGCTTAGGAAAACGTAAATACATTTGTGATGTCTGCATCTGTTGCATTATCACGGGGAAAGTCTTGCGGTCCTGCATGATCATTTATTAAACCTATGAAATTCACCAACTTTATGTTGACGTTTAAATGCAATGTTTTTCAGGAGGTCATTAAGCACGAGGTGCGAAGGATACATTGGGGGTTATATTTTGAAGTCATGCATTAAAGATTTAGTCGCATTACATTTTGTTTATCTGTTATGGGCTGTAAATCTTTGTAACAATATCAAGTAAAGCTTCGGGCTTTTGTAACAAATACTTAAATAAATCCAATGTATCAGTTTAAAACGACATTTGTGTGTCGTTCTATATTATCTTGTGTTATTGATCTGTTAAGTAAACACGCCGGATCCTATTCAGCTGCGACCTATTTTGGGGTGTTACAGCTTGTATAGGCCAAGGTTATAGAGAACCAGGTCAAATGTTTTGCTGGACTATAACCGTTTTCAAACATTGCATTCATAAAAAGGGGTTTTCTCGGGAATACATAAATTAATTTATTTGCCTTAGTTAGAAATACTAAGTGCTTACATGATTAATATACGTGTTTACATTATAGTATGTAAATTACTACTAAGTCTTATATTAGCATACTTATATAAGTTACTTATGATTTCAGATATTATCATGTCCGATTCCGAACATTCTACTATTACATACTTAACGGAGCTAGAATATTCAGACATGGGGTCACCAGGAGTTGACGGACCACCATCGCCGGATTATATACCTGGCCCAGAGGCACCACCATCACCGGATTACGTGCCTGGCCCGGAGGCACCACCTTCACCTATTTACATACCATATGTACCGGAGCCAGAGTACCCGGAGTTTATGCCACCTGAGGATCATGTCTTTCCAGCTGAGGAGCAGCCGTTACCTGCTGTTGTTTCACCTACTGCGGACTCACCGGGATATATTCCCGAGTCTGATCCAGAGGGAGATCCAGAGGATGAGGAGGATCCTGAGGAGGACCCTGCCTACTATCCTGCTGACATAGGAGATGATGATGAGGAGGATGAGGAGGAGGAGCACCTAGCTTCTGCCGACTCTACAGTTGTCGCTTTACCAGCTGTTGATCGTACCGACTCTATATTCTTTATCTCATACTCACCATTTCCCCAAACACCATCTCCACCACCTCCCCAAATACTATCTCCACCTATTAGCCCTACTCGTATTGAGATTCCCGAGAGTTGTTTACCTCCTCGGAAGAGGCCTCGTCTTGCTTCTCCTACCCCTATTTACGAGGTCGGGAGTACACAGCGGCCGGGCTTGCTAGGCATGATATAACCCCCCCAAAACATGCCATACCAAGGGAAGACCCTTATGTTGTAGCAAGGGAAGACCTTTATAAATTTGTCGATATGGTAGATGACGCTCCTAGACATCCTGGATGTCCGATATCTAGGGAGTTAGACTATGGCATCACGGATGAGTGGGATGGTCTGGTGGAAGCCATCGAGGAGATCGCACCAACCACCATAGAGGGAGTCAATCGGAATATTACCGATCTCTCTACCACTTTTGATCAGGAGACTACCATCATGCATGGTTTGATGGAGGATGCTGAGACGATCGGTCTGAGCTGAGAGGCCGAGTCAACCTATTGTATAGAGATAGGCCTATTCACCATCATCTAGCAGTTATGGTCGAGAGGGAGGCTTGGATGGCCCGTGAGGCCTGGGGATTTTCTATGGACGTTAGCGACGATGCACGTTCACATGTTTTGGCACTACGTACTACGGTAGTGGAACAGCGTGCATTGATTTCTGGATTACAGGCAGCAGACCACCAGAGACAAGTTCAGTTGACTATGGCACTACAGCTGCTAAAGGGGCTACAGACACAGATGGCTGAGTTTCAGAGGCAGCAAGGACCCGCAGAAGGTCCGGCACAGCCCGATGCACCAGAGGAGGCTGGTAGTTGTTCCTAGATTTTGGTTATGTGTAGCTATGCTATGCAGCCTGTTAAGTATTATGGGTTATTCCCAGCTAGCAGGCGGTATAGATCTTTTGTGTTTTGATTAGCTATCTTGTATAGCATACTAAGTGTTACGGGTATATCTCGGCTAGTATGGCTTTAGGTTATTTTGTCTTGTAACCTAGTTGTTATGATCATTTGTATATAAACCAATCATGTATTATTTCCAAGTTATATATGAAATGTGAAGGATGTGATTATGTTATATATGAAATAAGTTTATTGTGATATGAATGTCGATTTGTAAATTTCAATACTATTGTGTATTTCACCTTGTGTTGTGATCTCGTTTTATTCATTATGTATACATCGGGTTATGTTAAGATTTTGAATCTAACGGGTGTTATGTTTTCTTGTGATTTAAGAAAATGGCACCAAGAGGAAGGCCCACAAGAACCACGAGGTCAAGGCCAGTCACCACAACTCCCCCACCAGTCACCACAACTCCCCCACCAGTCACAGACCCTACTACCACCACTTCGGTCACCAGTGCCCAACTGCAGGCCATGATTAACGAAGGTGTTACGGCTGCACTGGCAGCACGTGATACAACCAGGAATGGTGATGATAGCCATTCTTCGGGAGTAGGTATCAGAAGGCCTGTGCAAGTTGCTCGTGAATGCACCTACCCGGACTTCCTAAAATGCCAACCCTTGAACTTCAAGGGCACTGAGGGAGTTGTTGGACTTACCCGATGGTTTGAGAAGATGGAGTCTGTGTTCAGTATTAGCAATTGCACAACAGCTAGTCAAGTCAAATTTGCGACTTGCACTCTGCAAGACGATGCTCTTACATGGTGGAATGCCCATGTTAAGACCACTACTCCTGAGGCAGCTCATGCCATGCCATGGGCAACACTGAAGAAAAAGATGACTGATAAATACTGCCCGAGGGGCGAGATCAAGAAAATTGAGGCTGAGATGTGGAATCTTAAGGTTAAGGGCACCGATGTGGTGGCCTATAATCGACGATTTCAACAACTAGCCTTGATGTGTGCCAGAATGTTTCCGGAAGAGTCAGACCAAATTGAAAGATATATCGGTGGCTTGCCCGATATGATACTTGGTAGCGTAAAGGCATCAAAATCAAAAACTATGCAAGAGGTTATTGAGTTTACTACCGAGTTAATGGAGGACAAAACCAAGGCCTATGTTGAACGTCTGGCTGATAACAAAAGAAAAGCTGAGGACTCTGCCCGGAACAACCAGATTCAGCAAGCAAACAAGAGGCAAAACACCGGAAGGGCCTATGCCGCAGGGAATGTGACTGGGACAAATACGAAGGACCCAGACTTGGTGTTCTAAGTGTAACTATCACCACTACGGTCCTTGTGCTTCAAAATGCCACAAGTGCAACCGATTTGGTCACTTATCTCGTGACTGCAAGACTCCCAAAAATGCCAACCCTGGGGCTAATCAGGGGGGCAATGGTTGTTTTGAATGTGGTGCTCAGGGACATATCAAGAGGGATTGTCCGAAATTGAAGAACAACAACAATCGGGGTAATCGGGATGGAAATGCCAAGGCTCCGACAAAGGTGTACGCTGTGGGAAATACAGGGGCAAACCCGGACAACAATGTCGTTACGGGTACGTTTCTCCTAAACAATCGCTATGCATCTATTTTATTTGATACTGGTGCCGATAGGAGTTTTGTATCTACTACATTTAGCTCTCGAATTGTTATCACTCCAACTGCATTAGATCATGATTACGATGTCGAACTAGCCGACGGGCGAATTGTTGGGTTAAACACTATTATTCTTCGGGGTTGTACGTTAAACTTCTTAAATCATTCTTTCAACATAGACCTAATGCCCGTAGAACTAGGTAGTTTTGACGTAATCATTGGTATGGATTGGTTGGCAAAATACCATGCCGTTATCATCTGTGCGGAAAAGATCGTTCGTATTCCTTTTGGAGACGAAATTTTAATCTTCTTTACCCCTTTTTTTTTCCTTTTTTTTCTTTCTTTTTTATTTATTTTTTTTTCTTTGTTCGAGGTGACGGAAGCAGCAACAAACACGGGACTCGATTGAGCATCATCTCGTGTACTAAAGCTCAAGAGTATTTAGCAAAAGGATGTCACGTATTCTTAGCAAATATCACCGCCACCAAGGACGAAGATAAGTCAAAGGGGAAGCGACTTGAAGACGTGCCAGTTGTTCGGGAATTTCCTGAAGTTTTTCCCGAGGACTTGCCGGGTATACCACCCACTCGACAAGTGGAATTTAGAATCGATTTGGTACCTGGTGCTGCACCTGTAGCACGGGCACCATATAGATTAGCACCGTCGGAAATGAAGGAACTAGCGGAGCAACTACAAGAACTTACGGACAAGGGCTTCATAAGACCAAGTTCCTCACCTTGGGGAGCTCCAGTCCTATTCGTCAAGAAAGAAAAGATTGTTCTTTCGAGATGTGTTATCGACTACAGAGAATTGAACAAATTGACGGGTAAAGAACCGTTACCCATCCAAGGATTGAGACCTATTCGACAGCTGCAAGGGTCGAGTATTTATTACAAAATCGATCTGAGGTCGGGGTATCACCAGTTGAGAGTTCGAGAAGAAGACATCCTCAAGACTGCATTCAGGACTCGATACGGTCACTATGAATTCCAAGTCATGCCTTTTGGTTTAACTAATGCACCAGCCGTGTTCATGGATCTTATGAACCGGGTGTGTAAACCGTACCTGGACAAGTTTGTAATTGTCTTCATCGATGACATCTTGATCTACTCCAAAAGTAAGAAGGAAACATTGAAGGCTTCTTAGGCTAAATCTAAAATTGCTTAAGAAGGAAAGAAATCGTATGCAAGTTCGCTAAGTGTGAATTCTGGAACCCAGAGTACATTCCTCGGGGGGGAAAACATGTGATTGACTGTCAAGTTGTAGTCACGTTGACCTGCCAAGATTGAATCTATCAAGGATTGTTTATTTTATTTTTTTTTGGCGTCTCCTAAAACACCAACAGAGATTCGCCATTTTTTGGCCTTGCCGGCTATTATAGAAGATTTATCGAAGGGTTTTCAAAGATAGCCAAAACAATGACCAAACTAACCCAGAAAGGTGTCAAGTTTGATTGGGGTGATAAACAAGAAGCAGCTTTTCAACTATTGAAGCAGAAGCTGTGCAGTGCACCAATCCTAGCCTTACCTGAGGGAAGCGAAGATTTTATCGCATACTGTGACGCTTCAAAGAAGGGTTTGGGCGCTGTGTTGATGCAAAGAGAAAAGGTGATTTCTTATGCATCACGTCAGTTAAAAATTCATGAGAAGAACTATACAACACATGATTTAGAACTTGGGGCAGTAGTGTTCGCTCTAAAGATGTGGAGGCACTATCTGTACGGGACCAAGTGCACAGTGTTCACTGATCATAAGAGTTTACAACACATTCTTGATCAGAAGGATTTAAATATGAGGCAACGTCGCTGGTTAGAGTTGCTGAGTGATTACGATTGTGAAATTCGTTATCACCCAGGGAAGGCGAATGTTGTTGCTGATGCTCTGAGCAGGAAGGAACGAGAACCACTAAGGGTTCGGGCCTTAGTGATGACTATTGGCTTGGATCTTCCTAAACAAATCCTGAACGCCCAGACGGAAGCAAGAAAGCTGGAGAACATCAAGAAGGAGGATGTTGGAGGTATGTTAGTTGAGAATTCAAAAGATCCGGAGAAATTCATAGAATAGAAAAGTTGAAAACATGTGCGGATGGAACTCTATGCTTAAATGGCAGAAGTTGGTTACCATGTTATGGCAACTTAAGGACTGTGATCATGCACGAGTCCCACAAGTCTAAATACTCTATTCATCCGGGTTCTGACAAGATGTACCAGGATATGAAGAAACTATATTGGTGGCCCAATATGAAAGCTAACATCGCCACCTATGTTAGCAAGTGTTTGACCTGTGCTAAGGTCAAGGCCGAACATCAGAGACCATCGGGTTTGTTAGTACAACCCGAGATACCTCAATGGAAGTGGGACAACATCACGATGGATTTTGTCACGAAGCTTCCTAAGTCGTCACAAGGTTATGACACTATTTGGGTGATCGTTGACCGACTTACAAAGTCTGCCATTTTTATGCCAATGAGGGAAACAGATCCCATGGATAAACTGGCGAGAATGTACCTAAAGGAGGTAGTCACGAAGCATGGAATACCTGTTTCAATTATCTGTGATCGTGACCCTCGGTTCGCATCAAATTTCTGGAAGTCACTTCAGAAGGCTTTGGGTACAAGTTTGGATATGAGTACTGCATATCATCCGCAAACCGACGGACAAAGCGAGAGAACCATCCAAACTCTCGAGGATATGCTACGTGCTTGCGTAATCGACTTTGGAAATGGTTGGGTTAAACATTTGCCATTAGTCGAGTTTTCATACAATAACAGTTATCATGCCAGCATTAAGGCTGCACCGTTTAAAGCACTTTATGGTTGAAAGTGTCGTTCACTCGTGTGTTAGGCCGAGGTTGGACAAGTTCAACTCACTGATCCAGAATTAGTGCAAGAAACAACGGAGAGGATCATCCATATTAAACAAAGGATTCAAACCGCTCGCAATCGACAAAAGAGCTACGCTGATTTAAAGCGTAAACCGATGGAGTTTCAAGTTGGAGATAAAGTTATGCTTAAGGTTTCGCCTTGGAAAGGGGTCGTACATTTTGGAAAACGAGGGAAGTTAAACCCCAAATATGTCGGACCTTTCAAAGTGTTGAAAAAGGTTGGAGCCGTTTCTTACAAGCTTGAGCTTCCTCAAGAGCTGAGTAGGGTCCACAATACGTTTCATGTATCCAACTTAAAGAAATGTTATTCTGACGATCCATTAGTCATTCCGTTGGAAGGACTCCAAGTGGATGGCAAGCTTCATTTTGTCGAAGAGCCTGCAGAAATCATGGATCGCGAAGTCAAACAATTGAGGCAAAGCCGAGTCCTAATTGTCAAGGTTCGATGGAACTCTCGGCGGGGCCCTGAGTTTACGTGGGAACGTAAAGATCAATTCAGGAAGAAATATCCACACCTCTTCACCAAGACCGCACCATCATCAAGTGCCATGTCATAATCCTTGAGGACAAGGCTCACTTAATGGGGGAAGACTATAACACCTCGTGTTTTAGGTCATTGTACGACATTATGTAATCCACTATTTATATATAGGGTTTTAGGCGTTTGCTTTAAATCGTAACCGTTAAGTGAAATCGCGTAAACTAAAAATGATCATTCAATGTAAACGGGCATTAAACGATTAAATGTTTACATCAAGAAAGTGTTATATGATTATTTAGAGGGTAATTATTAACATTGCATATTTTATTTTTATTGGTTACGTTAAGTGGTTACGTTTCACGATAAAGTACGTTTAGGCCTTCCCGGAAACAAGTTAACTTATCTACGCTTCATCAAATACCCAAAATTTGTACCCAATACTTAAAGTTTATTTAAAACTTTAAGTATTTATCACTTTATTCATATTATTATTGAAGGAATTCAAATCAAACCCTACAATGTACAAGTTATACATTGTATTTAATCTATACTACATTTATCCTCAAATGATACATTTATACACTAAATAAAGATCAAAGATATTTTCTAATCCCTCTCCTAGCATATGAACGTGTATATGTATGTATACTAAGCCTAGATACGACCAAGAAGCTTTACAAATATCTTCATACATGCATCCTGCATCCACTTGAACCATGACTAGCCAAGTCTTATCCAAGATAAGCTCCAACCTTCCTCCTAAGTATTCTAATCCTTGCCACCTTGCATGGATTCAACTAGACACCATAATATCTCATAATATCTACCAAGTAGTATAAATAGGCATGCAAGGGTTATAGAAAACTCACACAAGACATTTCTTTACAAGAAAATCACAAAATCAATCTTTGTGTCTCTCTTGCTAACCTATGGCTCAAAATCATTATTTTGAGCAATCCATTGCTTGATTTTCTATCATCATACAAGCATTCTCATATCATATATAAGGTATTCTAAGAAGGTTCCAAGGCTTGGTTAACCATTTGCAAGAAAAGGAAGCTAGGGTTTACTTGGGAAAACATAGGGTTTCATCTTATATTTACTAGCTAAGGGTTTAAATCACTAGGGTGTGATTGTTATTCTTGCCTCTACTCATCCACACAAGGTTATTTAAAAGCTTAATCATTTCATGACTAAGACTTTCTGTGTTCATATGCTCTATTTAGCTAAATCGCCATTTAGGATACTTTTGAATATGTGAAAGGGATTTTTACTTATGATTAATGTTTTGTGAACTTATTTACATGTTATATGGATGCTAATATGATGTTAAAAGGAATGTATAAGTGTTTTAACATGTTGGTTAAGTATTAACATGTATATGAACAAATTAGGGTTTCAATGTTAACTTAATAAGTTACAAGTGAAAATGGTGTAAATAACATGTTAATCTTGTATTCATGGACACTCTTGGACAAAACATGACCTAATGGACCTAATATATGTAAGACATAAGATATAAGTGTTGTAAAGTAGTTGTAACAAGGTGTTGAAGCTTAATGGTACAAAAATCAAGCTTAAAACATGTTTTAATCACAACCTTTAAAAGTTTCTGTTTTGGTTCGAATTTGTTAACAGCCATATTAGGTTTTATAAAGATAGTACATCTCATAAGGATTCCAAAATGATAAGAAACTCGAAAATCGGATTTATAACGAAGAAGATACGCTAGTTACGAGTTTACGACGCTAAATACTTTATAAAACAAATTTTATAAAAAGTTACTATTCATGGCAGAAACTTATACTTTGTAAACATCAATAATATGATAAAACTTTCAATTACGAGAACGTGTTCGAAAGAATCGCTAAAAACGGAGCTATAACGAATAAGATACGACATTTACGGGTTTTGCGTTAATAAGTTATAATCTGTAATGAACAGTAAAAACACTATTCACAACAGAATCTCGGAAACTTAAAAATGCAATATTATGATCACTCGTCTTAATACGAAAGCGTGGGCGTAAGAAACGCGAGAAACGGACTTAAAACGACAAAGTTATGTCATTTTTGCTAAAGGCGTAATTATAAACGTTTTTACTTTATAAATACGATTTCACTTAAACGATTAGATGGTGATATAGCTATATAGAAATATATGTGTTATTAGTTATCAAAGTGCTATATTACTAGGGAATTTCATAATGAGGCCTCTTCGGATGGCGTATTGACGAGCTGTTGGATTTACGATTTAAAGTGTCCTAGCTCCTCGTACGTCATGTCATGACCTCTTAAAATTATGATAGCCCGAACGATAGTACGATGATAACTAATATATGGATTATATTTGTAGTTGTTAGACACAACGTACTGTATATGATTAGACCATATAATTGACTAGGATGCATTCGGGTGTTAGCGTGAGCGTTTTTTACCGTGGGATATTTATTTATTATCAATTTACTCACTCAAGGTGAGTTCATAGCCCCATGTTTTACAATTATTGATTTACAAGTTTTTGGGGTGAGAAACATATGCATGTTTTACAAATTGGACGCAAGTGTACATTTTATCATGATTACGTTTTGCCTAAGTAGCGATAACCCACTATGCCCTATAAATCATGAAACTTGTCGATTAACTGGTATGTGAGCGCGACCCCATGATTATAGATAGACTATTTGGATTGACTCCCCGTTGGTGTTGACTAGATATCACTGGAAATCGAAACGTATATCATTCGGATTTTAGATGTTACGGGTTGAACATCGTCACGGGCAATGTAGGCAATATTTATATATTGTATTCATTTATGTCGAGCTTCGGTGTCATGAGCTTAGGAAAACGTAATTACATTTTGTGATGTCTGCATCCGTTGCATTATCACGGGAAAGTCTTGCGGTCCTGCTTATACATTTACATAAACCTATGAAATTCACCAACTTTATGTTGACGTTTTAAATGCAATGTTTTTCACCGAGATCATCTAGGGCACGGGGTGCAAAAGGCGATACATGTTGGTTATGATTTTGGATGTCCTGCATTAAAGATTTAGTCGCATTACATTTTGTATATCTGTTATGGGCTAGAAATCTTTGTAATAATAACAAGTAAACAAGTGAAGCTTCGAGCTTTTGTAAACATTTTGTTAAATCCAATGTATCAGTTTTAAACGACTTTTAATTGTCGTTCAATATATATCTTGTGCTAGTGATCTGAGAAGTAACACGCCCCGGACCCTTATTCCGCTGCGACCCAATTTGGGGGTGTTACAAAGAGTCCTACGCATTAGCCTTGTGATTTTGCCATAACATCCGAGTGATATAATTCATAGTGAAGATGGAAATCCTGCTTGAGTCAGCATCAAACAAGCTCATGGTAGGTGACTTGTGCGATTCTATATGAATCAAACTTGTGACAACTAGAAAGAAATGATGGTGTGATTCTATAAGAATCAAACTTGTTCTAGGTTATGAATTGACGATTGATGATAAATTTTGAAATGATTAACACTCTCGATGTGTCACAAAACCACTTTAGCAAAGTGACACGTCGATTGATTTTCAAATCGATTTTTCTATTCAATCGGTAAGACTTCATCTTACTGGTTCACTCATACCGTGTTGTCTGCTTTGAGATGCTCCGGTAATAAGAACGGCTAGTGCAGCTGCGAAACCCTGTCAAGGAGATTCTTTAAAATTATACCTGATCACGGGCAATATTTATACTGATCAACGGGGAACCGTGGTTATTGCAACCGTATTCGACGAAGTGACAAAGACACTTTCGTCCATATCTGTTGATTATCACTAACCTAAACCTGCAGGTACTCCTAGATATTATTTAAGCCTTGATATTTTAACTTTAACGATTGCCATATACGCGAAACTGAAAAATAGAAAATACTTAAAAGTAAATTCTGAAATTTTAAATATTAAATATTAATTTCAAAAGTAGAAATGTGATGTATCCTAAAAGACTACATCAAAATAACAAGCCGAAACGCATCCGGTAACAATTCTTAAATACACGCGGGATAACTTCTTGGTTGAATGTAAAATTAACATGAAATTCGATAAGGTCAAACTAAAATACGAAAAGTCAACGACAGAGATTTAGAAATTTTTATGGGGTGTGACATCCTTTCCCCGTTAGAAAAGCTTTGTCCTTAAAGCTTAAGACGTAACGTTTGGTGCAGTTACGGATTTAGCAAATGGATACGGGTATTTCTTCTAAAACTGGTCTTTACGTTTCAAGGTGAACTCGGGACCTCTTCTCGAGTTCCAACGAACCTTAACGATATAGATACGACTTTGCTTTAGACGCTTGACCTCGCGGTTTATGATTTCGACAGGTTATTCGATGAAGTGAAGCGTGTCGTCGATTTGGATCTCATCCAATGGAATTACTTAAGTTTCATCGAACAACACTTCTTCAAGTTTGACTCATGGAAGATACTATGAACTCGGCTAAGTTGTTCTGGAAGTTCAAGTCGATAGGCAACGGTTCCTACCTTTGCTAGAATCTTAAAAGGTCCAATACATCGACGGTTCTGCTTTCCCCGTTTGCCAAAATGCATCACTCTTTTCCAAGGCGATACCTTCAACATGACCTTATCTCTAACTTAAAATTCTAAGGGTTTGTATCTCGCGTTAGCGTAATCCTTTTGATGATCATGATTACCTAATTCGTGTCGTAATTGCTTGTTGTCTTTGGTAGCCTTGTGATAAAATCTATGGCTATATCATCCCATTTCCAATGGGGTTGTACCAGTAAACCAGGTGGCTTCTGATAATCGTCCCTCATCTTCAAACACGCCAGCACTTGGTGACATTGGTGACGATGCCTGCTTCCATGTTGGGTCATCGGTACAACTGATTAAGATTATGATGTATCTTATCCGATCGAGAGTGGAATAGTTAGATTTGTATGACTCGTGCATGATCAATTCTTTTAAGTCTCTAAAGCGTGGTAACCAACTCTTGATCCTAATGCAGAGAGTTCCATCGAGACGAGTCTCAAACTCCTTGTCCATACCATGAAGGTTCTCATCCTTAATGTTCTCTTCCTTGAGAGCTCCTACTTGTGCCTCATGATTCTGTGGTAGTAGGTTTGAATTAATAGTCATCACTAAGGCTCTCACCCTGATAGGCTTAGCTCGTTCCTTTCTGCTTAGGGCATTTGCTATAACGTTTGCTTTTCCCAGGTGATATCGTATCTTATAATCGTAATCATTGAGAAATTTTTAACCATCTACGTTGTCTCATGTTATGGTTTGCAAACATTGCACACTTCATGCCATAAAGGTAGTGTTCCCAAATATTGAGAGTAAACATTGTTGCTCCTAATTCTAGGTCGTGAGCCACATATTTCTTCTCATGTACTTTTAATTGTCGAGAAGTGTAAGCTATCACCTTCTCCTTCTACATCATTATAGTACCTAATCCATTATGTGAGGCGTCATAATAAACCATGAAGTTTTTCGTTCCTTCGGATAATGCTAAAATCAGTGCACTACAAAGTTTCTACCTTAATAGTTGAAAGGTTTCCTCTTCTTTCTCTTCCCATTCGTATTTCACATTTTTCTGAGTCAGTTTGGTTAGAGGTTTCTCTATCCTAGAGAAACCTTTAATAAATCGTTGGTAGCAATCGGCAAGACATAAGAATTTTGCGTATCTTTGTTGGAGTCATAAAAGTTGCATAATCCTTGATTGACTAAATCTTGGCGGGATCAACATGAATGCCTTGACTATTAATAAAGTGGCCGAGAAATTACACTTTTGGGAGCCAGAATTCACACTTAGAGAATTTGGCATACTATTCCTTATTCTTTAACAATTCCAAGATAAGCCTAAGATGTTCCTTGTGCTCCTCATTTCTCCTTGAGTAGGTAAAGATATCATTGATGAATACTATCACGAACTTATCCAAGTACGGTTTGCACACCCAATTCATAAGGTCCTTGAATACTTCTGGTGTGTTGGTCAAACCAAATGGCATGACTTGAAACTCGAAATGTCCATAACAAGTCCTAAATGTGGTCTTAGCAATTTCCTTTTCTCGAACTCTAACTTGGTGATAACCATACCTTAGGTAAATTTTCTAAGTAGACGTTGTATACTTGCAGTTGATCGAAAAGGCCATCAATCCTATATAGTGGGTAACGGTTCCTCACGGTTAGTTTGTTCAATTCTTGGTGGTTGATGCACATCCTGAAGGATCCATCCTTCTTTTTGACGAAACAATATTGAAGCTCCCCAAACTGAGAAACTTGGTCTTTTAAGTCCTTTGTTTGCAAGTACTTGCAGTTGGTTCAACAGCTCTTGCCTTTTCGACGGGGCTAGTTTATAAGGCGATCGTGCTACAAGTGCAAAATTAGGTACTAAGTCAATTTGTAATTCTACTTGGCGGGTTGGTGAAAGTCCTAGAAAATCTTCAGGAAAGACTTCTAGAACATCTCTCACGATAGGTACGTTCTCAAGTCGTTTTGAATTTTTCTTAGTCTTCTTTTCGGTGACCTTTTCCATTGAGACGTGGCATCCCTTTTATGAATATATTTCTAAGTCTAGGTGCACGAGATGATACTTAATCTAGATGCACTTCTACTATCGCTTTTATTACCTTAAATCGTAAGGTTTCATTACCGAAGGGAATACGTACGATCTTCTCATCACAAACGATGACGGCGTGATGCTTCGTCGACTAATTTATATCGATCATAAAGTCAAAACTATCGAGTCCTACGGGCGTTAAGTCGATGTGAAACGGATGATTTATAAAATTTCTAGGTACAACCTCAAATGACAGTATAGGCTTCTATTATCTTCCCATTAGATAACTCCACAATGTACTTAGTGTTTAGGGTAGTTGGAACGATGTCACTTGGATGACTAAACTCCGCGAGTGCGATGCTTCTATCAGCTAGGTTCCATGTACTTGCAATAATTGCGTCCTTTACTTTATCTTCAGATCTATCAGAAGTTTCTTCGGTACAAGAATCTCAATTTTCCATAATTCTATCTCACTAAGGGTAAGTCGATTGAAGGAAATCTCCTAGTTTTCTTGGATTATAACCTAATCTGAACGACAAGTTCGTTACGTTCTAAAATCTTACAATTCATAATTATCATGAATACAAGGGGCGTGACTCGGTCTCTCGGCTAGGGGTATAGTGTTTCCATATGATAAGGTTGGGAAAATATCTACTTAGTTTCGGCGCTTACGAACACGAATACACATGACCAACACAACTCACGAATACGCACGTAAAATATAAGTAAAACATAAATACAATAAAATCCCTTTGAAAATATGGAGAAAAGAAAGAAATAGAATTGGAAAGTAAAAATAACTTGACAAAATTTTTAAGGCGACTACTACCAGCATAGCATGGTCCTTCCGAATTATACATAGGTGATCAGGCTATGCATAATTTATGAACTAACAATGAAATGCTCTTTTCGTCAAACTAGTGTTATGTTTAAAAGCTCCAGATGATATAAACAGTATAGTTTATAAGGTATCAAAACGGTTCGTAAAAACAAAAACATGGTAGCTCATATAACGACACCAAATATTTGGTAAGACAGCGGTAAATAGTTTATGAGGTGTTAGTAAAATAGTTTACAAGAAATCACGTGCCTGTTTATAATGTAATTGTAAGGGGTTTATAATATAGTAACAAATAATTTACGAGTTGGCAACAAACTAGTTAATAAAATGACAACGAAATAGTTTATAGAAGGCAACGAAATAGTTTATAAGATGGGTGCAAATTAGTTTATAGTATGGTAGCAAAAGAGTTTGTAAATGAGCGCAAAATAGGTTATAAGATGAAAACAAAATAGTTTATAAAATGATGGCAAAATAGTTTATGAGGCGATAGTACCATAGTTACAAGATGTTGACAAAACGGTTTATAGAATGATATCAAAATGGTTTATAAGGTGTGAGCAAAATCAATGATAAGTTGTCAGCAAAACGGTTCGTAGGCTGGCGGAAGATAGTTTATAAAACGACAACGACTCTATTTATAAGTACACACTAAAATAGTTCATAAGATAACATCCAATTAGTTTATAATGGTAAAATGGTTTATAGAACAATACGGAAATGGTTCATAAGATGATAACAAATTCGAAGGGCAACTTACATAAATTAATAAAGAATTGAAGTGTGACCAACAGAATCATCATGTCACAAAATGAAATTTAAAGTACCCACACAATACACGAAATTCACAAGGAAGTACTAGGTTTACACGGTTGAGCTTTTTAACCATTACGCTTGTAATGTCCTGGCTTTCCACACTCGTAATCGGTACCTCAGGTTTCTAAATTTTCCATTGGGGCCTCTAAGTTGTTATCAAAACGGGTGTCCTATAATCTCTAGTCATATGGCCAGCTCTCTTGTAATTGTTGCACTTCACAGTGCATGACCTAGTGTGGTGTAACTTATACCTATTGTAGAAAGGTAACTTTCCTACATATCTATTGTTGTTATCTAGTCTGGCAGTGAAGACTCTTGCGATCTTTTGTCGTTTATTTTTGTTGTTATCATTCCTTGCCACCTTGGCTTCCTAGCGTACGATCTAATCTATCGAGTCGTAAGTCATGCGGATTTTTGCCTCATAGATGGCAATAACTTCGATAGCGTTAGTAATTCGTTGGGTTATGATATGCTCAATCTTTGCGGAACTCATTCCTTGTATCGTTTTTGATATTTTCCTCAAAATCGAACAGAGTAAAGAAAATAATATAAGTCGAATTTCAAAAGTCGTGTTCCCAGAAATGGAACGTTACAAGGTGATGAGGTGATGAGTTAAAGTCGTGTTCGAATTAATGGACATGTTTATAGGCGTTACGAGGTGTAAGAAAGATTGAGACGTTACGAGATGACGCAGGTGTTTTGACAGTATAGGGCGAGTGCTCAACTCGCATTCGGGTTTGGGTAATAAGCTAACGTAAGGTCAGCAGATTGTGACAAGTTTTGATGTTATGTAAAATAGTATTATGTAGACCCATGAAAAGTTTTAAAGACCATCATATCACTCATGATGTCTTGGGAAATGTTTAAAGACCATTGTGTCACTCACAATATCTTAGAAATAAACGAGACCATTGTTTCACTCACAATGTCTAAGAAAAAGTTTTAGTATTTATATAAATAACCTTTACATAAAACGAGTGTAAAATATACGCAAGGCAACAGTAAACGCAAGGCAAAATAACTTAAGGCAAAATAACTTAAGTATAGCCAATAGTAAACGCACATATAAATTAAAAGCAAACGCACGTATGGGCAAAGATAAGGCACGCAAGGATCACATACTGGTTATAGACCAGACCTAGTATATATTACCTGGTTCTCTATAACCTTGGCTCTGAATACCAATCTGTCACACGCCCCAAACCGGGTCTAGTTGAAAAAGGTATTCGAGGGCGTGACATCATAATATACATTACATAAAGTACGAGAGAACGACCACTAATGGACGTTTTGAAAATCATAACTCGTTTCATTTATTAAATATAGATAAGTCTTACAAGATTTCAAATGAAATTAAAACGTTGCGGAAGCATAATTAAGTTTTCAAAAGTCAACGAGTATGAAGGATAAATAAAGTCTTGATAAATGGTATCATATTGCACGTAGACTCCACATACCACATCATAGAATTCTAAAGCTAAGCACCATAGAAAAACATGCTTAAAACGGTCAACATAAAGTTGGTGAATTCATAGGTTTAAGTAAAGTATTTACGAGAATAAAAAACGTTTAGTGGGTACTGCTTCACTTACAGTATTATGAAAAGTGTTTAGTACTTGGAAACGTTCAACAAAAGTAGTGTGGACCACAAGATTTCAAAACGCATGACCATTGTAACACATACAATATCCGTCAAAAGTATTTACGTTGCGTTAAGCTCATGACATCGAGGCTACGATCGTTTGTATGCCAATCAATTTCAGACATATTAAGATAATAATTAAGTACCCAAGTGAATGTTCAACCTGAAACATCCAAATTCTGACATGGTATACGTTTGTTAGTTCGGCTCTCGAACTAGTAAGCGTTACTTACCCGAACGGGGAGGTCATCCCAAATAGATCTATATATAACACTCGCGCTTACATAGGTAATTAGCGGTTCATGATAGTAGGGCATGGTGGATTATCTCTACTTAGGCAACACGTAACATACAAGAGTAAAGTAGAGTACTTGTGTCCATAGTAAAAGAAATCAACGTATTCGTAAAAGCTTAAAGTACTAATATTAATAAGTAAAACGAGTGTGATATCAATCATGTAACGAGTTTGCAATCAACATATAAACGAGTTTGAAATCAATAATGTAAACGAGTTTGTAAACGAGCATGTTTCTCACCCTAAAAGTTATAAGTATATATAAAACAAGTAAAATGTGGGGCTATGAACTCACCTTGATTAGTGGAATGAAGTAGTGAAAAGACTAGAAGAATGATCACACGGTAAAGGACGACAGTACACAGTTACGACTTAAGGAATAAACGGTCGGGTTCAGAATAGTACGACGTGAATTACGAATATACTTAAGGGTTTAGAAAGTAGTTGTACGATTATTACGAAAATGATTTAGTATCGTTGGCTGCGTGGTTGTCGTAGTGGTTTTTGACTCGATCAAACGTATCATGATAGTAAGTATATTATCCATAGTAAAGTAGAACATTAAACGAAAGTAATAAGTTTCGTCTATTTACCCGGTAACCCAATATAGTAATTAAGACAAGTGTGTTTATGTTTTTAAACTATATAGTAAGTATTAGGAATTTTATAAAATTTATAAAATTTAAATTTTTCGCCTTTTAGTCGAGTATTAAAATAACAATATTTATTATTTCGCCTTTTGTCGATGTTGAGAGAATATTTGGAATATTTATATAAATATGTATTTTAATTTATTTAATCAGCCTAAATGTGAATATTATTTATTATTTAAAAATAATAAGTTTTTGTTTTTTTAATCGAGATTTATAAAAATAAGTTTTTCTCAAATATTTCTAAGTATAAGATTTTTACCAAAATTCGGCATGACCCGTTCGTATTTATCCGTTTTCTAAAGTCATAGACTTTTATCCAAAACGCTTTCAAAACCCATTTCATAAATCACCAAATTGTTACACTAATATAACCCTTTATTAAATAAGTCGAAAACCTTATGAACCCTTATTGGGGTTTTAGGCCCAATAACCCTTAATGGATGATCTGAAACGTAATAAGTTCAAAATAAATAAACGACTAAACCAATAAACACATGGCTCATCAAATAAGCTATGGTCGAGCTTATTCAATAAGCTACATCGTGGGCTTAAAGCCATGGTAATGGGCTTAGTATTGGGCCGCGGCTCAATAAGCCAAACAAGCTAGCACGGGCTTATTTGTTAAGTCCGACAAGCAACCAAATAAGTGCATAAGCTATTTAATAAGCTCCACAAGTCATGATAAGCCATCAAATAAGCCAAGCCATAGGCTTTATGCCACGGTTTAGGATTTAGTGTTGGGCCTAGGCCCATGAAGGCTAATAAGCTCACTCGGGCTTATTTATTAGGCCCAATAAGCTTAATTGTCACACCCCCAAACGAGGCCTGGACGGAAACACCTGTTCGGGGGCGTGACGTCATAATATACATCACTCAAGATCAAGGGAACGACCACTAATGGACGTTTTGAAAATCATAACTCGTTGTATTTGTTAAAAATGGATACGTCTTACAAGATTTGAAATGAAATTTAAAATGTTGCGGAAGCATAATTAAGTTTTCAAAAGACAACGAGTATGAATGATAATAGAGTCTTGAAAGATGATATCATATTGCACGTAGACTCCACATAGCACATCAGAGAAGTCCAAAGCTAAGCACCTGAAAAACATGCTTAAAACGTCAACATAAAGTTAGTGAATTCATAGGTTTAATTAAAGCATTTGCGAGAATAAAAAACGTTTAGTGAATATTGCTTCACTCACAGTATTATGAAAAGTATTTAGCAATTTGAAATGTTCAACGAAAGCAGTGTGGACCACAAGTTATAAAACGCATGTGACAGTTATAGCATATACAACTTCACATAAAAGGTATTTACGTTGCACTAAGCTCATGATACCGAGGCTAAATGTAATGGGAGCATGCAAAATGCTTAATAAACTTGCCCTGACGGGTGTCAACATGGTGCTTCACCGTATCACTCGACATGGTATACGTCCGTTGATCATGTAAGAGCTACTTACACAGACGGGGATGATTAGTCCCAATAGATCTATTTACAACACTCGTGCTTACTTACCAAACCAATTGATCATAAGTAACTAACGGTTCATGATAACTCGGGCATACAAGTTTCAACATTTACTTAGGCAACACGTAAACAAGATTGGGAAAAACGTAAAGCATTTGTGTCCAATGTAAAAGTAACCAGCGTATTTCCAAAAGAAAGGCTTTAAGTAATTGCATCCATAAGTAAAACAAAGTGTGATATCAATCATGTAACCGAGTTTGCAAACGAACATTTATAAGAGTTTGAAATCATTAGAGTAAACAAGTTTGTAAACGAGCATGTTCTCACCCCAAAAGTTATAAGGTAAATATAAAACAAGTAAAACGTGGGGCTATGAACTCACCTTAGGCAAACGATGAGATAGTAACACAACGATGAGACAAATGTAACCGAAGACTCTAACCGCGACCTAATTATAAGACGCGCCTTAGAACGAGAAATAAATAACGAACGTTGTATAAAAGTTGATAAACGAAATAGACATCCATATGTGTTTGTGCTTTAGTTTAGTTATCAAAACGTGTCTTTACGAACTTATTAGGTTTATGAAAACGTTACGACGTTCTTACGAAAAGTTACTATTTTCGGAAAGTTACTATTTTAGGAAACTTTCTATTTTCGGAAAGTTCTAAGTTTCGGGATGTTAATACCGTCCCCTATATTGGTCAAGTCCACAATTCCATAAACGCACTAACGAAACCTAAACGCCTACTTTTCATTTCTATTTCGCTAATTCGTACTAACTTACTATTTTTAGTAACGTTCAACGGTATCGCTTTATCATTCTTAGAAAACTCTTAACCCTTCGTAATAAGATCAAATCACTACATTAATATTTTCTAAGGCTTTCGAAACCTAAACGGACCTAACCCGCTTGAAAACGTTTTAATATATAAAATTATATGTCCGAAAATAACTTGATGAAAACTAGGTCTATCTCACTCATAAAGCATTTTTAACACAACTTTCGCGACTTTGGAAGGGAAACGTCATTTTAGGCCATGTTTGTGTTTTACACTTTTGCCGAAACGGACTCGAAAGGGGTCAAAATGGTCATTTTCATTCCTGATCTGATCGTAGTAAAAATCATTTTGCCGAAAAATGTTTCAAGTTTCATTTAAGCGTAACTCGGTCGTTTTAAGTCCGATTTTAGTGTTCGATATATGAAAAACTATCTATACGAAACGAGCTATCCAAAAACTACCTTCTTGAGTAATGAAAACATTTTTAAGTCGCCCAAAACCCTAAAACAAATTTGGATCGGCAACCTTATTTTTCGTAAACGCTTCCAAAAATCCATCCAAACTTCACAATAGTGCATATACTAACCTAACCCCGTTCACTACTAATCCATCCAACAAAAGCCACACTTGAATCTATTTTAGTTCCATCATCCTCTTTGTTGCAACCCACATGTTCACTCATCCTTTCCAATATCAAAGATTATTATAAAAGAAAGCATAAAACTTTATTATTTAACATACTCATTTCATTTCTTTTTGAAAAATTAACACAAACACAATAGGATTTAAACCAAGAGCATAAGAAAATAAAGAAATCAAAAGGAGGTTCAAGAAAGAGCTTACAAATGATGAAGAAATAAGATTGAACACTAGATCTATAACATACACCAAGATCTTGCAAAAACCGCCAAATTTATTTGAAACCATAATTCTTTGATTCTTGATAAATCTTGAAAATCAATGGAATGAACCTTGGAAACACCTTAGAACCTTTTAATAACCAACCTTGAACACAAGATCTTGAAGAAAAATGGAAGAAATGGAAACCCTAGGTGGTGGGTATGGAGCCGTGACCTCAAGAGAATAAGGAGGAGGGTATTGTGAAGTTTATGTTGTTGGAAATGAGATGAAACCCTAAAGGAGAAGTATGTGATGTTTATATAGGGGATTCTTTAGGGTTTGGTGATACTTGTGTTGAATAGTCAAGCAAATAAGAAGAAAAGAAAATATCTTCCCTTGGTTTAGTTGATGTGGGACGTGGGCTAGGATCAAGAGGAGAAAGGTGCACCAATTTTTGAGCTAGCAATGAGGATATACTTGAACCATGGCTTGAGTTAGAATACTACACATAGTTTATGGTTAGTTGTTTGGTCAATACTAGTCAAAGAGTGTAAGACTCATGCATAAGCCAATAAAACATGGATGGTGACTTATGAGGGGGTCACTATCCAAGTCTTACACATACATGTGAGGGTGTTTTATTTAAATCTTGATCTCCTCCTTTTATTTAGATGCATGATTCGAATTTTTGGAGTAGGAGGGGGATATCTACGAAATTTTGGAGTTCTAAACCCGAGATATACGATAACTAGGGTTTACGTGAAAAGATGACGGGTTTTCGAGGTTCCGTTTGATCAAAAACGTAAATTGTGCGCGAAAACGTAAAAATCGCAAATGGAAGTATACGTAAACTACGTAACACTTTAAAATGATAAAATAATGCATATAACACGTAGACTAATCCAAGTCCGAAGCCGGAACGCGTCCAATAATGATTTTTAGTTTTACGCGGGACAACTTCCCGGAAAAATTGCCAGATTCAAACGTAACGTATAAAAGTCAAAAATAATGATCGGAAAAGGCTAAAATATTGACCCGAAATTTACAGAGTGTGACATTAATCCTTTATTTAGAAGTGAAATAAGCTCCAAAAATAAGTCAAAATATTAAAACAATATCCAAATAAGCATAAAGTTCGAACCTTTATGGTTCCATTTTGAGTTCGAGGCATATAAGCACTCGAATAAGCTCAAACGAGCTTGTTAATAAGCTTAGATAAGCAATAAGCTTTAGAAAAATTATTTCTTTACAAGAGTATCACCACGACAACACAACTAATCTTTCCTTGTTTCCCTTTTTATAAATTTCAAACCATTCATAAATTTTTTTAGGGTTTATGTAAATTTAAAGCTTTGATTTTTATAAAACAAGTCATACAACTAGCTTCTAAATACAATAAGGATCAAGGAAGTACAAGATTTATTGGAAAAAGATGAACTTACACGAACGAAGGATTAGAAGATGATCAAGACCAAGGAACACCCCGAATAGTGTTCTAAATACCCAAGTATCTATATAAATCAACCCCGAATAAACCTTGATCTTTAAAATATTGATCAAAATAATTTGTAAGTGTTTTGTATGTGTGTTGAGGCTCGGATGCACCAAGGAAAAGAGAGAGGGGGAATAGATTTTAGCTTGTGTGTGTTTTTAGTGAGAGAAATAATGAGGTTGAAATGAAAGGGTGAAGGGATTTAAATAGGAAAAGAAATGTCTAGGTGCAATGAATGAGGTTTGAACCTAGAACCATCCTAAAGGAATCCTAGGATTTCTATGCATCATTTGAGACCAAAATGCTAGAAAATTGGAGCCTTGTTGTCTAGGGAGGGGGCACGCAAAACAAGAGGGAGATGGTGGGGGTATTTTGCCATTTTCCAATTCCTTTCTCACTAGATATTTTTCTATCATCCTAGATATTATTTAAGCCTTGATATTTTGACTTTAACGATTGCGATTTACGCGAAACTGAAAAATAGAAAATACTTAAAAGTAAATTCTGAAATTTTAAATATTAATTCAAAATGTAGAAACGTGATGTATCCCGAAAGACTACATCAAAATAACAAGCCAAAACGCATCCGGTAACAATTCTTAAATACACGCGGGATAACTTCCCGGTTAAACGTAAAATTAACACGAAATTCGATAAGGTCAAACTAAAATACAAAAAGTCAACGACGGAGATTTAGAAATTTTTTATAGGGTGTGACATCTTCATCAACCACAGGAATAACATCATGTATTTTAGATAGCACATTACCATCATACAAGGTTGGCTTAATCCGCTGAGCTCTTTTAAGATAAAAGGGATTTTGATATCTAAGTTATTGTTTATGTGTGTTATCATAAAAAACTTGTGGCTTTATTAACATGTGCATAGCTTGCATAGATTGATACAACTTACAGACAATGTTTTCCAATTCTTTATTCTTGTTTTCTAAAACAATCTCTTTGTCAATAGATTTAGATTCTCTTTGTTTGAATTCCGTTTTAAAACCATTAAGGGTTGTTAATAAGGATTCCTTTTCCTTGACATGTTTAGAAAGAGTCTGTTTAAGTGTATCAATCTCTGTTTCAAATGCAGCAAACTTTGTATTTTTCATCCGAATCATGTCATCCATTTGTGAATTAATAAACTTTTCACGACTACTTAAATCAACATTAAATCTTTGTTCAAGAATTTTGACTCGTTCTTTTTATCTTTCAAGCTCAGCGGTTAAGGATTCATTTACAATCTTACTTTCGTTATTAGCCTTATCCCAATTAGTTGCATGATTAGATATTTGTTGAAACATGAATATTATCATGGAATTTTGTTATGCAGAAGTATTAGTATTTTGAACAATTGCATGTTGCGTTTCTTGCAGATATTGAGAGTAAGGAATGATATTACTATCACTTGTTATCTCATTATCTGGATAATCAGCAATAGGTGATTGTTTAAAATACAGCTTTGGCTAAAGAGATATCATCACAGTCGAAATCATAAGCATCTAGATCATCAGTTTAGAAAGTTGCATTGTGTGTGATTGTCTAAGCAACTTGACCATCTGCAACTCCGGGATCTGCTAGAAATGCTAACTGCTCCTCATCCAATTCTTTACTCTCAGCATGTGCTTGAACAAGCAATACCTTTTCCTTAAACCATGTTGCATCCCTTCTTCTCTTTGGCTGAGTACACTGTCGAGCCATATGCCCTTCACCTTGACAATTATAGCACTTGATAACCTTTGCTTAACCTGATGTATTTCCTCGTGATCCTGAAGCATTCCTTTGTGATCCTGAACCGACAACATTCTGACCTTATCTTCCTTGAACTTGCTGAATAGTGACTCTACCATCTTGAACAGCGGCTTGATTCCTTGGACTAGAAGAAGATCTGAGTTGATTGTTGGTTGAGGGATAACGTGGTGAAAACACAGCTGACAAAAATACCATTGCTTTGTTCATATAAGCGATTGGGTCATCACTTGGTAGGAATGTTAGAATAGAAAGACCTGAGTCTAGTTGGGGAAACTCAGCTTGTGGTTGTTGTGGAATTGTCGGAGGTGGATATGCATTTTGAGGAACAGAAGGTTGAGTGTGGTCAAGTGTAGTTGGATATGTATTTGGGTGTTGTTGTGGATGATGAGGTGCTTCATAAGGATTTGACTATGGTGGAGAAGAGTACATATGTTGAGTAGTAGGTGAAAGCTTTTGTTGATATTGAGGAGTGGTGTACTAAGAGTGATAGTTATTGAAGTGAGACGGTGGTTGATGATAGTTGGCAACTACGGCAAATGGGTCTGGAAATCTTTCACGCATAAAATGAGCTTCATTAGCATGTGCCTCGTGTTGTTCAAGATAAGCATAAAGTTGATCATAGTTTGACGTATGCACATCTCTTGCTAACATAACATCAGTCACAAATTTACCCCATTCTGGTGGAAGGCTGTTCAAAAACTTAGTATCCACTTGAACTGGTTGCATTGTCATTTAAATGATGTTCATGTCAATGATAAGTTAAGCAAACCGCAAGTAATACTCATACAGTGTTTCACCTTTCACATGAGAAAACTTATCAAACTCGTCATACAGCTTACACTCCCGTTCTTGCTTTGACAATGATGTGCCTTACATAAGTAGCTTAACTCTGTCCCATATCTCTTTGGCAACTTTGTGATGATTGATGAGAGATTAAACATCTGGTGGAAGACCTTGAAGAACAATGTTGGTAGACTTGAGATCAAAATCAGCTTAAAGCATTTCTTTGTCGGATAATTCTTCATAAGTCTTGAGCCTAACAGTGCCATCTTCTTGTTCAACAGTAGGCCAGATAAGAGGACCATTTTCAACTGAGTTAAGTATTATCCGTCCATGATCCATACCTTGAATGTAGAGTTCCATACGACTTTTCCAAGACTCATACATTGCTTTGTCAAGCATAGGAGGACGATTGTCCGCACCGGCAACAATCATAAATTCAGCTAAGGTAGACATCTTGAAGTGATTATAGTAAGATATAAACTTGATCGAACAGTGATAAAGGAGGATTGTGTTAAAGAGTTGTTGTTGAAGGTGATGTGCAAGTTTATACACGTAAGATATATATAAAATATAATACTTTTAAAAGAGCAATTAAGAAAATTACCAAGTTTCCCTTGATAAAATTCACTCTCAAAAATATATATAATATAATATAAGATACGTATATTAAACCGGGTAAGTATGATCACCCGGGTCGTTTCCCCAATGACTAGTGAAATTGAAACCTCGTTTAAGTCCGGATTCTGATTTGAATGTAGCAAAGATATGATTTGATTATTTAAAGCTACAATTAAAATGGACGATTAAAAACGATTAAACTAATACGGGAATAAAATGCGACAAATAAACAAGTAAATTAATTTTGATCCCTAAAAATTTAAACTAAAATTCTAAACCTAAATTAGGATAAATGAAAATTTTAGGAAAAAGGAAAACATTTTTTAGCTTTTTAGATTAAAAGATATGATTTTTTTTCTAATTTAAACTAATAAAAATATAAAAAATAAAACTAATAAAAATAAAAGTCTAAAATTTTATAATAATTAATAGATAACAGAAAGTGCGCAGAAAGAAATTAGAAATTTTCTAAAGATAAAAGCCCTAATTTTTACTTTTTATTTAAAATCTAATTAAACTATTGAAAATTAAACCCTTAATATATTATATAAAACTAATTAAAAACTAATTGGATAACGGTGCAAAGAGAAAAGATTATGAGCTTAAAGTAACTAACGGCAAGGACTAACTAATACAACAATTAAAATTGGATAAAGTTACACAAACAGTCCCTGAGGCCCAACCCGATTACAACTAAAGTCCAATGATAAGCTCAAATTTTAAAAGTGCTTATCACTAAAAACTTGAAAGAGCAAAGTTGTAAAGGAAGCTAGTGGGAACGAAATTAATAAAAGCTACTTGGGCTGAAACTCACAAATAAGCTCAATAAGAGCTTATTTCTAAACTGACCTCAGAAAGAGGGGCTTAACCTTTGGTTTTAGAAAATAAGCTATAAAGAACTCAAAATTAGTTCAAAATGAAAAAGGAAAGAAGTTCTATTTAGCTTATGATGAGCTTAATCTATAAATGCAGAGAAAACTAAGCTAGAAGTACTTTTAAACTAATGAAATTAAGCATGGAACAAGCAAACTCAGGAAATAAGCAACTAACTCAAATTCCAAATAAGCTAAAAACTTTTAAAAAGCTAAACTAGACTCTAAAACTTATAGAACTTATTAAACTACTTATGATTTATCTATATAGGCTATAAAATCTAGACTCATTAGCTAAATTAACAAATTAAGATTCTACTTAAGTTCCTACTATTTTTTGATGTTTTCAGGCATTTTTATGACTTTTGACAGCAAAATAAGCTAAGAAAATAAGCTAGAAAACAAAATTTAAGACTTAAACTATTTTAAGTTGTAGCTAATCTAAGTCCTACCTGAATTTAAGCTCCTAAATCCTAATTTGACTTAACTAAAAACTTGACTAAAGGTAGCAGTACAAACTTGTGACAGTAGTACTAACTTTATAGTTAGTACTGGTGCACTTTGCACAATTGCAAACCAAGAGTGCAGGTTTCCTAAGGGAAATCCTGCACTAAGACACGCTCTAATAGAGTGTTTAAACGCTATGCAAGCAAAATCTAAGCCTTGGAAGGCTTAGATCAAAATTTGCCAAGTTAAATTTAGAGAAAGTTTCCCCTGGTGCTAGAACAAAGATAATAAGCCATAACTTTTTCCAATTTTACAATCTAAATTATAAAAACTCTGTGAAAACTAAACTTAAATGAAAACTCAGCTGACTTAAGTAAATTGCACAAGTCTCTTTGACTTTTTGAAACACACTTAAACCAAACACTCCTTAATGTGATTGACAGATTTTAAGAAACTTATGAAATGCAAATCTTATTAATAAGCATTAACTACCTGATAAGAATTAGCTTAAATCTAACCTAACAAACATGAATCAACAACTATATTAAGCTATAATCTAGGATAAAGCTATTTTACTATATTTTGGGTTTCTTAGAGGCTTTATGACAATTATATGAAAATCTAAGATCAAAACTATCAAAAGTTAAAACAGATGAATAACTAAGATTATAAAGCTATACTAAACACAAATAAGCACTAATAAGTAAAATATTAAGCAAATAAGCACTGATAAGCAATTAAGCTATAACAAATTTAAACTGAAATTAGAAAAGATGAAAAGGGAGATTGACTACTAGCACTAAATATTTTTGGTTTTTTCAAAGTTTTTAGACAATTATATGAAAATCTATAATTCAAACTAAGAAAATGAAAAAAACAGATAAACTATGATGATTAAGCTAGATAAGACTCAAATAATACTAATAAGCAAAGAGAATAAGCAAATAAGCAATAATAAAACATTTAAGTTATAACTAAGCACTTTTTAAACTGAAATAAGAGAAGAATGAAAAGAGAAACTTACTTTATCCTTTAGCTAAACAAAAGGAACCAATAATGGCAGCTACAAGCTCCCTACTTATAGATAAGCTATGGTAAAGTTCCCTTTGGGATCCTTCATTTTAATCCCCCTTCCATAAGCGTTCCAATTTCACAAATGTAAAGGTAATCTATAGAATTTTAAAACTGATTTGAATTATTAAGGAAAGATTAAGCAGATAAAACTCTAATCAAACTTAGAGACTCATGATAGCTTATGATAGCTTATGAGAGCTTGAATGACATTTTGTTTTAATAATTAAAAACAAAGACAAGGTTTATGAGTTGAACAAGAGATTTAATTACAAAATAAGACTGAGTTTCATTAATAATTAAATTGATTACATTACAAAGGAAAATACAAATCACTAAAGGAAAATTACATTTAAGAAAAATACGAATTTAAGCTAGACTAAAAATTACTAAAAACCTAGATTGTGTGTGTGTGAGAAGTGAGGCCTATTTATAGCCTTTTGGAGAAGATTCTAGCCCTCTTGCCTTGCTGTATACGCTCCTTTCAATCATCACCATACGATTAACCAATCATTGGAGAGCTTATGATGGCCGTTAGATCATTTCTTGGGATCACACGGATTGCCAAGCTGGCAATCCTTGATGTGACCCTTGTGCTTCTTGTGTGAGTGATCCAAGAGTAAAAATCAATATCCCTTGTGCTTTCCTTCATCTGACGTGGCTTTGATGCTTAAGTGAGCTACTTAGGATGCTTGATTAGACTGATTTGACCCTGCTTTTATGATGTAGACCACTTGGATTGCCTAATTAACCCTTCAATTTAGAAAAGCCCTATGATTTGATAGCGTGGTAACTTTTGGGACGACGGGTGAATAGTTCCCCATTTTGGCGCCCAAAGTTTATAACTGAAAGGGTAATTTCAGTTGTAACTTTGGACATTTGACATTTCCAGTCCCTTTCTTTGTTTATCTCAATTGTAGTGTAAAAGGTCTTTTGGAAATGGCAGGAACGGCCCTTGTGGTTTTATGAAAAGGGTAAATGGACTAGTGTAATGGGCTTATGGATCCGGGTGAGGCCCAATTAGAGGAAGGGACATTTTTGGACTTTTGTTGACTTTTATTGACCATGATTGACTATCTTTGACTGAGGCTTGACTTTTCTGGCTTCGGCTTTGTACTCTTCTGATTCTCGTGTCCGTGCTTGCCCGTTTTTGACTGTTTTCTTGTGATTTTTGACTGATCCATACCTGCACACACAAAACACAAATACAAGCATATTTTTGCCATTTTTGGTCTGTTTTGGGTTTAATTGGGTTATTTTAGGCATAAATGGATATGTGTATTCTACACTTATCAAAATTCCCCAAACTAATCGATTGTGTGTCACTCGCAATATAACATGCTTATAACCAAATACCTAGAAATCTTCAACTCAACATTTGAAAAGTTAGCAAAGATTTTTGTTTGAGATAGAATTATGAGATCAACGTTATAAAACAACCCGATTTTACTTTTCATAATATGTTTTCTCTTTTTTATGATTTTTCTTGATAATTAGCTATTTGCTACACTTATACTTATTTGTGTTGACAAAAATATATTGTTATCATTACTTATGTGGTAAACTTTTAGGATTCATTAGAATAAAAAGTCTACGTTTAACGTGTTAAAAGATAACTTCATCATCCCCGATTTTTCACTTTTCCCATGCTAAGCTTAAAAACAAAATCATTGTTAATTACAAGTCATGACACTAACACTACTCATAAATACTAATTGTGTACTTACTTTTCCTCCCGCAAATCCTACTTTTGTATCTCAGGATTTTACTTAAGTCATATACCCGAAGGCTCTTTAAGACTTATTTCGATACTTATTAATTCCAAGAATAAAGCGTAACGGTTAAGTACGCAATAATTAGCTCCTAGCCTTTTTCAAAAGATCAAATGTCATCAGGATTAAAGTCCACATCGAGGCAACAAAAATTTGGCTTTTATTAGGCTACTTAAGCAAGGCACCGTTCATGTCATATACCCTAAGGCTCTTTAAGACATGAATGGACCAATCTTATTTGCACCATATACCCTTAGGCACTTTAAGGCACAAAGTAAGACAAAAAATTAATCAACATTATTAAACCTCAGTCCTTTAGAAGGGCCACACCTCGGCAACGCCTCTGACAGTAGTAGCAAAATATTTTGATCTTCGGTTAACTTCCTCGACCTTTTAGAAGGCTGTAACATCGGTTGTGAGCCGGCAAGATACAACAAACTTTTATCAGTCTCGGATTATTATTGAATTCTACTTATCATTATACCCTAATGCTCATTAAGGATAAGACCCAAAATATTTGTAATATGATACATATTGTATGCCAAATTAAGTATTCCTGATGTGTACTCATCTAATACAAGGAAACTAAAGAAAAAACTTCTATTAGCTAATTAATTAACAAAAAACCATTACAACTTTATTTATTAAAAAAACATTTATATAACGGTGATGAAACAAGCTACATGGGAGAAAAAGCCACAATTCAATACATTATGAGCTTGAAAGCAAAACCAACTATTTATGTTTAATGTCTGACTTATAAATAACACTATCTTTTTTGTCTTCCCAATTTTAATATCTCTAAGAAAGAAATTCGCGGAACACGTAGCTATATAAATTCCAACTCTGGCATCATTTTAAAATCTTTTTGAGATTAGCACAAGCTCTTCATTTACTAACGACTTTAGGGTCTAGCCATGTTTAAAGTCTACGTGAGACTAGCACAAACTATCATCATTAATTGTTAAGGGATAAAGCTAGAACTCTACACGTACGATCGGGTCAAAAATTACTTCTTATTCTTACCAACGGAAAACTTACATTCGTGTCTTAACATTTATTATATTGTTATTATATATATATATTTATTTTTTTTTATTTTTATCTATAATATATTATTATATAATATAATATCATGTATATATATATATATAGTGTATATATATATATTATTTTAAACATAATTTAAGAACAAAAATTTTAAATTTTTGCTATTTGTGGGGGAAACGGGTACGTGAGAACAAAACATTAAGCATGCAACATAATCATTTCGATGATTCCCTTCCCCAAACTAAAACGAAACATTGTCCTCAATGTTTAAAGTCGGGTCTCTACGAAATCTAAGCCGTTTTATGAAGTATGCATAGATAAACGTTTAATCGATAATGATGAAAGGATATGGATCTTCCCAAAACTTAATTTCACACAAAGATGAGAAGCATTAGTTGAACGGGCACCGAATCAATCGGTTACGAGAGTCTTCAAAGAATTTGTTCGGGAGAAGGAAACCTGCTAAAAAAAAAATTTTTTTTATTTTTACAAACTAACAAGCACAAATATCGAGAAATCGGAGAGAGTACAAGCCTCTCTCAACACAACACATTTGATAATAGAAAATAGAAAGAAAATAGAAAGGATAAGCATAGGGTGAACTCCTACGAAGCGGCTTGTTTTTGGTCACGAAGTCCGCAAGCTTGACGCTGTATCCACTGATAATTTAGTGGTCACCTTAGGAAAGTCTGGAGGGCCAGGGATAACCAACTGGTGGTGGGTATCCTCCTCATAGTTGTGACTTCCAAACTTAAAGGTAGGCAGTTGACTTTGAAATTTAGATACCATCAGGCATTGAGACAAATTGGCAGTGCCATAAGATAAACTGTCGGTGATGGTGAAAGGTCCGGACCATCGGGGACGTGTAGCTTTTCCGGAGAAAATCTTTAATCGGGTAGTTGAAAAGCTAAGACCTTGATCACAACATTGAACAGATTCTGGTTATTTTCTTGGAATGTGTTGCTTTCTTTGTCATTGCTCCTTGTAGATTAGCGATTTCTCGTAGTTGATCTTGTAGCTCGCCTGAGTTCATTTAGTTGAAGCTGTCGATGATGCCGACGGTCTTTTTAATTCGAAGTTGGCATGCTTAACGAGCCCATATGCTTTGTGTTCTAGTTCAAAACTGGTAAGTGACTCGCTTATTTCCCATAGACGAACTTGTACGGAGTGCATCCAATAGGAGTCTTGTAATGCGGGGTTCTAAAAGCCCATAATGCATCATTCTGTTGTTCGGACCAGGAGGCTCTGGTCTTTCTTACGCCTACCGTTCCTCTCCAAAATTCTTTTTTTGAGACCTCGGTACGTGACTTCAACTTGACCACTCGTCTTGAGGGTGGATGCGTCGAAAGACGATGGGTGAACCATATTTAGACATATCTTTTTTCATATTTGTCGTTTACAAAAATGGGTCCCTCGATCGCTTATGATTGCTCTCGGTAGCACCGAATCGGGAGGGGAAAAGGGATTTTTAAGAAAACTTAACAACTACCCTGAAGCATCGGTTGAGTGGGGAAGCGCTTTCGCTGCAACCACTTAGAAGAGAATCGAACGGCTACTGAATATATTTGTGACCCTAGAAGTCGGAAAAGAGTCCCATAAAATCAAATTCACCATAAATCTGAAAATCTCACAATTGGATTGCATTTTGAGGCATCTCATCACGTTGAGAGATTTTGCCTTGTCTTTGACAAGCATCACAAGATTTGACAAATTCGTAGGCATCCTTATAAATGGTAGGCCAAAAGAAACCGCTGTCACACCTCGAAATTTTTGATATTTTAAATGACTATTTTACCCTTTGACTTTTTGGGTCCGACTTGACTTTTGACTTTTTGACCTTGTTCACGTCAATTAAAAAAGATTACGCGTAGCCTGGTTAAAATTTTTGAACGTTTTTAATTCATTATATATCTTAACTTTTCGATTATTATCGCTCAATTTGCAAATTTATTTACTCTAACTTTATTTGACTTGAAAATACGAGAAGATATATTTTATCCCTGAATTGATTTATCATAACGACGCTATATTACGTTTTCGTTTAATTCGAACTTAAAGCATAGGAGGGTAAAACGTCATTTCTAGACAACTTTTTTGTTTCTACCGAGACACGAAACCAAACAGAAAATGACTAAAATAGTCTCGCAGAATTTTGAACCAACTACGCGTACCGTCAGCAAATATAATTTAGTTTATATTTAATTATCACTTTATTAACATAAAAGTATTTAATAAATTATGTTAACGTCTTTTAATTGCAATAGCGTTGATTTAAAATCACAAGGGTTCAAATTAAAGTTTCATTTTTTACGGACAAAGGTTACCGTGTTACAAAATACATAATAACGTTAAATAAATTTTATAAATAAATTTATAAAATTTAATCAGTATTACTCGTTTTTTATCAGAAAAATGATTTGGAAAACAATGGCGCAAGTTTCGTATTTTAATTCCTCCGTTAAGTACCTCAAACGAGTCTCGAATCAATAATTAAAAAAGTTACACGTTAGGTCCCTGTGAAATATTTACAAGTTAACCCTCAACTATTAACAACTATTCAAAAACTTTAAAACTTTTATTATATATATATAATTTATACTATTTTTTTTCATTTATAACAAATTAACACACACACACCACTAAATCCTCTCTTCTTCTCCAAATATCCGGCCACCCCTCCCGCCGGCCGGCCGCCACCTTTTCCGGCCAACCACCGCCGGAAAACCTTTCCGGCGAACCACAAAAATGATACAAAAGAGATAGATCAAGCCCGGATCTACCCGATCCACTATACCACGCGCCTCCACCACCGCCGCCACCCCTCTGCCGTCGCTCGATCACCTCCCCACCGGCGCCACCACAGCCGACCCTCCCCCTCCATTCGGCTGCTACCCCGCGACAGCCCACACCACGCCATCATCATCAACATCATTATCACCAACATCACCACCACCGAAGCCTTCACCACTACGTCACCACCACTACCGAAACAACCACCGCCACCTCACCACAGCAACCACCCCACCACCGCGGCTGTCACAGCCGCGTACCACCACAACTCCACCTCTTATATTTTTATTTTTATTTTACATAAAGGGTGCGTTTGGTTTTCGGCTGCTACCCCGCGACAGCCCACACCACGCCATCATCATCAACATCATTATCATCCCCATCACCACACCGCCACTCAACCGTCACCACCATCATATCACCTCGTCTTGACCACCAACATCACCACCACCGAAGCCTTCACCACTACGTCACCACCACTACCGAAACAACCACCGCCACCTCACCACAGCAACCACCCCACCACCGCGGCTGTCACAGCCGCGTACCACCACAACTCCACCTCTTATATTTTTATTTTTATTTTACATAAAGGGTGCGTTTGGTTTTCGGGTTAGACCCACATAGGGTGCGTTTGGATGCAACAGCAGCTAGGGACGTTTGGTTGGCTGTTTTAACAGCCGAACGGGTGTTTGCTTATGTTGTTTTACACCGTAGGGTGCGTTTGGTTGGTCGGGACAGCCCCTAAGGGGTGTTTGTTTCTGCGTTGTTATTAAAATGGCACTAAGGGTGCGTTTGGTCTCTTGGTCAGCACCTACTGGTGCGTTTGGGTTGTCGCAGCACCAAGGAAGGGTGCGTTTGGCTGTGTAAAACAGCCATACGCGTGTGTTTGGTTTTTGCAGCAACCGCCTTTAGGGTGTGTTTGTTTGTATCATCGACTAGTAAATCACGTCACCATATTTAGAAATATAAACCGGATTAAGGATGGATTAGTTGGTTAAATAAAAAGTACTATTTGTTATTTCATTTTTATTTTGGTTTTATGAAAATGTAGGTGTGTTTGGAATATGGGTTTAAGGCTGCCCATATAGGGCGTTTGGTTTTGTGTTTTACAACATATAGGGTGTGTTTGGTTTAACTCATTTTTGTTAACTGGTTTGTCTCGTCTAGATATAAATTGAAATACGCGGATATTTTGCAACACGGATTAATTGAAAATTGGAAAACATTGAGTTTTGTGAAAATGGGAAACGTCGTATAAACGGTAAGGTCATGCCGAAATTTCTAAAAATCCTTATACTTAGTAAATTTTCATTAAAGTGTATAATCGTGGGTATTTTGCTCTTAAGCGAGTAGGTTTTGGTGCTTCCGGTGCTTCCGCAAAGCATTTTATCGCGAATCGTAAGCATGTTACGTATCCATAAATAAGATGAACAAAAGTTGATAATTATCCTCTTATTAATCATTTACACTTGATTGATGTAAGCGTTTTAATCGTTTATGCCCGTGATATTAAACGATAATTATAGCTTACGCGATTTTAACTTATTATTTGTTTTAATGTTTAAGAGCAAACCGGTACAATACTAAAAATATCTTGTGAATTACATAACATTGTACAATAACCTAAAACACAAGGTGTTATAGTCTTCCCCCGTTAAACGAACCTTGTCCTCAAGGCTTATGACACGGCACTTGACGACGGTGCAGTCTTGGTGAAGAGGTGTGGATATTTCTTCACTGATTGTTCTTCACGTTCCTCATGTAAACTCAGGCCAGGCCTAGAGTTCCATCGAACCTTGACAATTGGGACACCGGCTTCGCCTCAATTGATATTTGTGTTATTGACTTCGCGGATCCTTGTTTTTTAAGGCTCTTCAACATAAAGGATGCTTTTCATCCACTTGGAGGTCTTCCTACGGACACGACTAATGGATCGTCAGAATAAACATTTCTTCAAGTTGGATACATGAAAGTATTGTGGACCTGCTCAGCTCTTGAGGAATGCTCAATAGCTTGTAAGCTAATTGCTCCAACCTTTTTCAAACTTTGATAAATAGTTGACATATCTGGGGTTTAACTTTCCCCCGTTGCCAAATCGTTACGATCCCCTTTCCAAAGGACGAAACTTTAAGCATAAATTTATCCTCCAAACTTGAAACTCCATCGGTTTATGCTTTAAATCAGCGTAGCTCTTTTGTCGATCGCGAGAGGTTTGAATCCTTTGTTTAATCTGGATGATCCTCTCTGTTTTTCTTGCACTAATTCTGGACCAGTGAGTTGAATTATCCAAACCCCCCCCACCCCCATCTGCCCAAAAAGCCACCAACACACGGTTGTGGACGACACTTTCGACCATAAGTGCTCAAACAGTGCAGCCTTAATGCTAGCATGATTAACCTTTATTGTATGAAAACTCGGACTAATGGCAAATGTTCTAACCCTAACCATTTCCGAAAGTCGATTCGCATGCACGATAGATATCTACGAGAGTTTTGGATGGTCTCTCGCTTTGTCCTTCGGTATTTGGGATGTTATGCAGTATCATATCCAAACTTGTACCCAAAGCCCTCTGAAGCGGACTTTCTAGAAAATTTGATGCGAACGAGGGTCACGATCATCAGATAATTGAGACATGTATCCATGGTTAATGACTACCTCCTTTGGTACATTCTTAGCAGTTTAACCAATGGGATTCCGTTTCCCTAATTGGCACAAAAAATGGCGACTTTGTAAGTCGGTCAACGATCACCCAAATAGTGTTCATAACCTTTGTGACGACTTAGGAATCTTGTGACAAAAATCCTAATAGTGATGGTTGTCCACTTTCCATTGAGGTTTCTTGGGCTCTGCACTAACATAACCCGATGGTATCTTGATGTTCAAGCTTTGCATTAGCAACAGGTCAAACATTTGCTAACATAAGTGGCGATGTTGGCTTTCATATTGGGGCCACCTGTATAGTTTCTCCATATCCTAGTAATCTTGTCTGAACCCGGATGAACTGAGTATTTAGGACTTATATGGGAATCGTGCATGATCACAGTCCTTAAGTAGCATAACATGGTAAACCAACCTTCCTGCCATCTTAAGCACAAGAGTTCCTTCCGCACGTGGTTCCATACTTTTCCGTTAGAAGTTCTATGGATCTTTTGAATTCCTCAACCAATATACACTCCAAAAATCATCCTTCTTGATGTTATTTGACGTTCTTGCTTCAGTCTGGAGCATTCAAGATTTGTTTAGGAAGATCCAAGCAATAGTCATCAATTAAAGGCCCGAAACCCTTTAGTGTTTCTCGTTCCTTCATGCTCAGAGCCTATCAGCTTAAACATTCGCCTTCCCTGGAGTGATAACGAATTTCGCAATTCGTAATCACTCAGCAACTGCTAACCAGGACGTTGGCACTTCATATTTAATTCCTTCTGTATCAAGAATGTGTTTGTAAACTCTTGTGATCATAAAAAGTGAAAACACCGTGCAACTTGGTTCCATACAGATATGTACCTCCCAATTCTTTAGAGCGAATACTACTGCCCACAAGTTCTAAATCATGAGTCGTATAGTTCTTTTCATGAAATTTTAACTGGCGTGATGCATAAGAAATCACCTTTTCTCTTTGCATCAACACAACGCCTAAACCCTTCTTTGAAGCATCGCAGTATGCGATAAAATCTTTGCTTCCCCCCGGTAAGGCCAGGATTGGTGCACTGCACAGCTTCTGCTTCAACGGTTGAAAAGTTGCTTCTTGTTTATCGCCCTAATCAAACTTGACACCTTTCTGGGTTAGTTTGGTCATTGCCTTGGAGATTTTTGAAAACCCTTCGATGAATCTTCTATAATAGCCAGTAAGGCCCAGAAATTGGCGAATCTCTGTTGGTGTTTTAGGAGACGCCCAATCTTTGATAGATTCAATCTTGGCAGGGTCAACGTGAATACCTCGATAGTCAATCACGTGACCGAGAAATTGTACCCTGGAGATCCAGAATTCACACTTGGAGAACTTGGCGTACAATTCTTCCTTCTTAAGCAATTTCAAGATCTGCCTAAGGTGTTCTTCATGTTCCTTCTTACTTTTGGAGTAGATCAAAAATGTCATCGATGAAGACATCTTACCAAAATTGTCCAAATACGGTCTACACACCCGGGTTCATAAGGTCCATGAACACGGCCGATTGCATTAGTCAACCCAAAGGCATGATTGGGATTCATAGTGACCGTATCGAGTCCCATGAATTTGCAAGTCCTTGGATGTTTCTTCTCGAAACTCTCAACTGGTATGATACCCTAACCTCAGGATCGATCTTTGAATAAATAATAGACCTTGCAGCTGGTCGAATTGGTCATCGATCATTGGGTGTGAAGGTATTGGTTTCTTCATTGTCAGTTTGTTATGTTCAATTTCCCTGTAATCGATGCACATCCAGAAAGAACCCATCTTTCTTTTGTTTACAAACCGACTGAAGCTCCTCAGGGTGTGGGTGAGGACAACTTGGTCTTATGATGCCCTTTGTCCGTAAGTCCTGTAGCTGCTCTGCTTAGTTTCTTTATTTTGGACGGTTTGACTATTCTATAAGGTGCCTCGTTGCTACCGGTGTTAAGCACCATGGGACCAAATCAATTCGATAACTCCACTTGTCGACGTCGGGTGGTTATACACGGCAAGTCTAAGGAAAAATTCAGGGAAATTCCTTGAACAATGGCACTCTTAAAGTCGTCATTTCCCCTTTGACTTGTCTTTGTCTTTTGGTTACTGGTTATATTTGCTTAGAATTCGTGAATCCCTTCGTTAGATACTCTTGAGCCTTAGTACACGAGTGATGTTTAATCGGGTCCCGTAGTTTCATTGGCTGCTTCCGTTACCCTCGAGGTCGATTAAAATTAGTCTCCAAAAGACATACGAACGATCTTTGTACCGTACAGACTAATAACGGCATGGTACTTTGGTAACCAATCCATACCAATTATCACGTCAAAACTACCTAGTTCTACGGGCATTAGGTCTATGTTGAAAGGATGATTTAAGAAGTTTAACGTACAACCTCGAATAATAGTGTTTAACCCAACAATTCGCCTGTCGGCTAGTTTGACATTATAATCATGTATCTAATGTAGTTGGAAGTGATACTATTCGAGAGTTAAATGCGAGTAGATACAAACTCTATCGGCACGTTTCAAATAAAAATAGATGTATTATCGGTTATTTAGGAGAAACGTACCCGTGACGACATTGTTGTCCAGGTTTGCCCTTGCATTGCCCACGGCATACACCCTTGCCCAATCCTTGGCATTTCTAACTCGATTACCCCGGTTGTTGTTGTTCTTCAACTTTGGACAATCCCTCTTGAAATGCCCTTGAGCACCACATTCAAAAAAACCCTCTGATTAGCCCCAGTGTTAACATTTAGGGGATTCTGCACGCAGTTAAGTCACGAGATAAAATGACAAATCGGTTTGCTTGCCACTTGGTGGCAATTTAGGAGCACAAGGACCTTCGTGGTGATAGTTACATTTGGAACACAGAGGTCTAGGCCCTTCGTATGGTCTCCTATCACCATTTCCTACGGCATAAGCTCTTCCAGTGTTTTGTCTTTTGTTTGGTTGCTGATTCTGGTTGTTCCAGGCGGTGTCATCAGACTTTCTCTTGTTGTCAGGCCTGACACCTCAGCCAAAGTGGTTGATCTTTTTGTCCATGAGTTTCATCATTAGTGGCGAACTCAATGGCTTCATGCATTGTTTTTGGCTTAGTTGCAATCACATGCCATGAATCGTGTTCGGGCAAGCAACGCAACCGACATTTTTCTCAACTTTTGTCCAGTTCTTCCGGAATACATCGATCGCACATTAGTGCCAGCTCTTGGAAACGTTGGCTATAGGTTACCACATCGGTACCCTTTACCTGTAATTCTACATTTTAAACTCTAGCTTCTTAATTTTGGCCCTTAGGCAGTATTTGTCTGTCATCATCTTTTTCAGTGTCCTCTATGGCATTGCTATATGGGTAGCCTTCAGGAGTAGTGGTCTTAATACGTGGGGTTCCTCCATGTAGAGCATTTCCTGCAGGGTAAACCGTAGCAAATTTGACATGGCCAATGCTATTGTACAGTGGCTTATGCTGTAAACAGGAACCCTATTTTTCAAACCATTAAGTGGTTCCAAACAACTCCCTCAGTGCCCTTGAAGTTCAAGGGTTGGCATTTTAGGAAGTCCGAGGTAGGTGACATTCACGAGCAACTTGCACAGTGCCTTCTGGCACCCCCCGTTCTTGAAGTATGGCTATCTCGCCATTCCTGGTTGCCATCACGTCTGCCAGTGCAGCCGAGAACGGCCTTCGTAATCATTTCCTGAATTTGGATTAGTGCAGATGTAGTTGGTATGTGTGTCTGTGACTTGTTGTTGGTGTATGGCACCTGGGTTTAACCTCGTGGTCCTTTCTCTTTGAGTGCATTTTCTTTAAATCACAAGAAAACATATTACCTGTTAGATTTCATAAAATCATAACTATGACATAACATATATACATTAAATAAAAAAAAGAGATCACATTACACAGTGAAATGTACAACTGTTATTGAAATTAACCATGGTATAACCAAATCGACATTCATTTTAAAAATTTATTCGTTTTCATAGATCACCGTAATCCATCCATTTCATTATAACTTGGAAAAAAAACATTACTGTTCAGGTTCAGATACAAAATGATTACTACACTTTAGGTTACATAGACAAACAGAAACAACCTTAAAGCCACTATTTAGAGGGATATACCCGTAACACTTAGTATGCTGTACAAGGTAGATAATACCTAAATAAAAGACCTATACTGGGTAGCTAAACAAAACAAAAGATCTATACAGTCTGCTAGCTGGTAATAACCCATAATACTTAACAGGCTGCATAGCATAGCTACAACATAACCAAATCTAGGAACTGCTACCAGCCTCCCCTGGTGCATCAGGCTGTCTCAGACCTTTTGCGGGTCCATGCTGCCTCTGAAACTCGACCATCTGAGTCTATAGTCCTTTCAGCAACCTTAATACCTCAACCAACTGGACCTGCCTTTGGTAGTCTGCCTGTAGCATCTCTAAAGTCACAACCTGACTCTTACGGCCAGCTGCCTGCAACTGTGAAATCACTGCCTGCTG